>PVIW01009234.1:0-25361 GCA_004026585.1 Noctilio leporinus
AACTGTATGGGAAAACATAATTGCCAATGATACCTCAGACAAGGGTCTGATCTCCAAAATATATAAAGAACTAATGCGACTCAACACCAGGGAGACAGACAGCCCAATTAAAAAATGGGCAAAGGACCTGAACAGACAACTCACTGAGGAAGATATACAAAGGGCCCAGAGGCATATGAAAGAATGCTCAACATTGCTAATCATCATAAAGATGCAAATTAAAACTACAATAAGTTACCACCTCACACCTGTCAGAATGGCAATCATCAGCAAATCAACAAAAACAAGTGTTGGCGAGGATGCGGGGCAAAGGGAACCCTCATACACTGTTGGTGGGAATGTATGCTGGTGCAGCTACTGTGGAAAACAGTATGGGGTTTCCTTAAAAAACTAAAAATGGAACTGCCTTATGATCCAGCAACTCCAGTACTTGGACTATACCCAAAGAATCCTGAAACACCAATTCAAAAGAACCTATGCACACCTATATTCATAGCGGCACTATTCACAATAGCCAAGTGCTGGAAACAGCCTAAGTGCCCATCAGTGGATGATTGGATCAAAAAACTTTGGTACATTTACACAATGGAATTCTATATAGCAGAAAGAAAGAAGGAACTTGTACCTTTTGCAACAACATGGATGAAACTGGAGAGTATTATACTTAGAGAAATAGGCCAGTCAGTGAAGGACAAATATCATATGATCTCACCCATTATGGGACAATAATGAGCAAAACTAACAACAAGTAAAACAGAACCAAGTATATGAATACAAAGAATAGGCCTCCAGTGGTCAGGGGGAACAGGGTTGGGGGGAGGCAAAGGCAGAGAAGGGGAGCAGCTTAGACAAGAACCTAGTATAAAGGAACCATGGACATGGACAACAGGTGGGATTTACTTTGGGGGGAATGGGTGGGTGGGAAGGGGGACGGAGGGTAGCAAAAAGGGGATGGATGTAATACAACAACAATAAAATTAAAAAAAAATACCAATGACACATTTCACAGATATAGAACAAATATTACAAAAATTTATATGTAGCAATGATTACCCGAAAAACTAGCAATTTTGAGAAAGATGAACGAAGTTGCAAGGATCACAATACCTGATTTCAAACTATATTCCAAGGCTACTGTTATCAAAACAGTGTCATACTTGCATAAGAACACACACATAGATGAACAGAACAGAATAGAGAGCACAGAAATAAACCCAGGTCTTTATGGTTAATTAATATTTGACTAAGCAGGCAAGAGCATACAATGGAATAAAGACAGTCTCTTCAACAAATGGTGCTGGGAGAACTGGATTTGTACGTCCAAAAAATGAAACTAGACCACTAACTTACACCGCACACCAGAATAAACTCAAAGTTGATAAAAGGCTTAAATATAAGTTGTGATACCATAAAAATCTCAGAGGAAATCATAAGCTCTAAAATTTCAAACATCTCACATGGCAATATTTTTGCCAATTTATCCCCTAGGGTAAGGAAAATAAAGGAAAATTAAACAAATAGTACTGGATCAAATTTAAACACTTCTGCACAGCTAAAGAAACCATCATCAAAATGAAAAGGGAATGGGCTGTATGGTAGAACATATTTGCCAGTGATACATCAGAAAAGGGTTTAATTTCCACAATATATAAACAACTTATACACCTCAACACAAAGAAGATAAATAATCCAATTAAAAATGGGCAAAGAACTTGAATAGACACTTCTCCGAGAAGGACATACAGAGGGCCCACAGACATATGAAAAAAATGCTCAACATTGCAAGCTATCAGAGGAATACAAATTAAAGCCACAGTGAGATACCACCTCACACCTGTCAAAATGGCATCATTAACAAACCAACAAACAACAAGTGCTGATGTGGATATGAAGAAAAGGGAATCCTAGTGCATTGTTGGTAGGAATGTAAACTGGTGCAGCTACTGTGGAAAACATTATGGAATGTCCTCAAAAAGTGAAAAATGGAACTGCCTTTTGACTCAGCAATTGTACTGCTGGGAATATACCCTAAGAATCCTGAAACACCAATGTTCATAGCAGTAATATTTATAATAGCCAAGATTTGGAAACAGCCTAAGTAAGTGCCCATCAGTGAATGAATGGATAAAAAACTGTGGTACAGTTACACAATGGAATACTATGCAGCAGAAAGAAAGAAGGAACTCCTACCTTTCGTAGTAGCATGGATGGAACTGAAGAATATTATGCTAAGTGAAGTAAGCCCGGTGATGAAAGACAAATACCATAAGATCTCACTTATAAGAGAAATTTGATGAATAAAATAAACTAATGAGCAAAATAGAACCTGAGGCATAGAATCATGCAATAGACTGACAGTTGTAAGAGGGGAGGATGATCAAAAGAAGGTGAAAGAATTGATCAAAGAACATATATGAAGGACCCATGGACATAGACAATGGTGTGAGGAATGACTATGGAAGTGGGGGACAGGCTGGGTAGAGGGGGGAAAAGGGACAGGGAATAAGACAACCGTAATAGCATAAACTAAAAACACAAAGTGAGTGGGGAATGGGTTAAAAACAATATAATATTAACAAAATCACTCTGAACATATTTAGACTGCTCTTAAGGAAAATGAATCCTGTTTAAAACATAGCCCTATAAACAAAAACAACAAAATATTTTACCATCATAAATCATTTTAAATGCCTAGTATAAGCACGTTTTCACAACAAATTGTATAGATATGATAGGTTCCTATCTTCCTACCATATAAAATACACAATACAATGTCTAGAGCACAGTAGTCACTGAATAAATGTTACTTTTTCCTCCACCTACTAGTATACCTATAAAAACTTCCAGTGGTTGGCCACACATCTCCTTTTGCCATGTTTTGGTTAAGAGAATAGAGGTGGTCATGATCAGAGTAGAGAAAATGCAAACCTGGCATTTTAGTGAATCATGGTCACAGATAGGGAGTAGGATCTGGATAAGAAAACTACTACACTTGTGGAGGGCTAGTTGGTCAAGTGAAAATGTTTGGAAAATGAAAGACAGAAGGGTAATAGAGGAAGAAGAAGACATCTTGATATCATTTCAAGTACAAGTACTCCTAAGAAAGGTCACAAAGAAGGGTATATCTCTCCAATTCACATTTCATGATCCCCCATTGTACTACGTAAGACATAATTCTCATATTCTAAAGCATATGCTACATGTAAGTTATCTTCTGAATGAAACATCTAGAAGTTTCCTGTAAGTAAGCCTCCATGCACTGCAATTTTGGCCATATTGACTGAACAGGCACCCAAACCAAAGTTAGCTGGACTTTAGGGGAGATCAGCCACTTACGGTAAAGTGGCAAGAGAATGTAATCCATCAATAAATCTTTGAGTTGAATGATGGTACCTCTCAAGTATGAAGACAGGTTCATACTAGAGATGAGGTCATTACCTTACCTGGGGATTTGAAATTTCAAACACCATAGAAAGGGTAAAGAGACACAGGCACTAGGGTAGGGACAGAAGTTGGAAGGCATGTGGTGAAAAGACAGTCGGCAGAGTCCACAGGCAGTAGAAAGCCATGAAGTTGAGCAATAAGAGTATTTGGCAGCAATAGAAACAGGCAGAATCATGGTAGGAAGTAGAGGCCAAAGAGAGAACCTGAATCATGAGAATTATTTACTGCTAGTTGCTTTCAATGCACTAGTTTTATGGTATTCTACATAATGGTGTTTCAGTCAACTGTGAGAAAGATGAATTACCTGAGTAGAGAAATGGTTTCTTGTGCTTCCTTACTTGCTTTTATTTACAAGAGCACATCAACTAAGGAAAATTGAAATTATTGCTACTCTTACAACCTGAAGTTAAAAAAAAGCATACCTAAGCCTAAGAAAGTAACCATCCTCCTTACCTTCTCTTTACTACTGCCCATCTGTTAGAGGAAGGACACCCAAATGTAACTTAAGACACTTAAGTTGTATTATTTAGCTTGCCTTTGATTGAAAGTAATTGAAAATCCTACATTAAATAGACTTTACAATATATGTGTTAAACAGACTAGTAAATCCATAGATAGGGCAGAAACTAGTATGGTATGTCAAGGCCTTGTCACTCCTCCGTGGTTCCCTGTTCTCAGCCCTTCTCTGTCTGTGGAATTCCCCCTCAGGCTTGTAGTGTGATGCTGGCACAGTTCTAAATGGCAGAATAGAGGAACGTTTTCCAGGAGACTTTCCACATTTATGCTATGAACTTATGTCAATATCAATCAATCTTTGTCAAGAAGAATAGGACTAGTAAGATTTACATCTTAGTTCAATTAGGAGCCTCCTATCAGTCTCATCAAGCAGGGTTGATACCTGCATAAAATCTGGGCTTTGTTAGAAAGAGGAAGGGAAGTGGGGAGCACATGTCGGGTGAACCAGCAACAATATCTGCTTTAAGAGTCATATCACACTATACTTTAAGGCAAAAAAAGAAAAAAAATCATTGGATATCTTTTCTAAGATTCTGAAATATATAAAATTTACTCCTATTTTACTTCGACCAGTATAATAACATTTCTGACAACAAAGTCTGTAATGAGAACCACTTCTTCCTTTGTTGGCAAGACTAAAATTACAATATATCAACTTTCAATGGCCCATCAACTATTCCCATTTTCTTAACATAACATTTAAAGTTAACAGGCTTACAGTAACCTATTTATTAACCAAATACTGCTTGAGCGCCTACTACATGCCAGAACTGAACACATGATTGATATTGACTACTGAAAGGAGAAATATAAGGGAACAAAGAGTAAACAGGGTAAGAAACCAAAAGTCTAATCTTGTTACTATAAAGTAACTGGTTTCATTGTATTTTTGTGTTGTTGGTAAACTATCTCTGAAAGGTATTTAACAAAGGTTTAAGAAATGTTCTAACTATAAAAATAGCATTTTCAATGTCTGTTTTGGCCCAATGCAATTACTTTAAGGGAAAATACTAATGTAGAAGTTATGGCATATTTGTCACAAAAAAATATCATTATTGTGTTCAAACCTTAAAATTATTTCTAAAAAAGGAAAGCCCTGGTTGGTGGCTCAGTGGATTGGTGCCGACCTGTGAACCCAAAGGTCGCTGGTTCAATTCCCAGCCAGGGCATATAACCAGGTTGCAAGCCAGGTCTCCAACCAGGTCCCCAGCTGGAGGCAGGTGAAAGCAACCATATAATGATGCTTCTCTCCCTTTCTTCTTCCCTCCCTATCCTTCTTTCTGGAAATAATAGAATCTTTAAAAAAAAAGAAAAGAATAAGAAAAATAGTACTATAGTGAGAGTTACAACCTACCACTAAATGACGGAACTTGTGCCTGAGATGAAAAAGCTTGTTTTTGCGTATTTAGGATCAAATACCAAGGCTTTGAGGCTTTTTGATGGTGAAAACCAGGAATATAGTGGAAATGGAGAATCCTACCCTCTGTTTACCTGACATTATCCTCAAAGGCTCCTCAGACCCAAGTCTACACCTCTGAGGTGTTGTGGTCAGATCTGTCTCTTGTGATTCAGAGTCATCCTTCTCTTCCCTGTACTATTCAAGGAGCCAGCTACAATAGTAAACATGACAGAGAAAAATTCCTAACCTCATGGGACTTACCTTCTAGCTGGGGATATGGGTAATAAACAAACAAAAAAATAATTTATATTCTGCATAGTAATAGGTGCTAAGGAGATAAAAATAAAGCAGGGAAAGAGGTATGGGGGGTGACTGTACGGGCATGTGTGTGTCAAGTTGAAAATTTTAATAGGATGCTCTCCAAGGCCTTAGAGTAAAGGCGATGTTGACATATAAACTTGTAGATAATTTTTGTAAGAGTTTATTTGAACTAAACTGATGACATACACTGGGGAGCAAGATCTCAAATGCTCCAGAGTAACAGTTTTGCAGCTTTTTTTTTAATGCAACAGGGAGGTGGGGAAAAGCAAGGTGGGGATTGGATTAAGATCCAATACTTAATACTTAACAAGATTCTGTGCTCTCTTGAGTGTGGTTCTGATTTATTTAAAAGGTGTGTTAAACTAGATGCACAGAAAGAACAGACAGGGATTGCTTAAGACAAACGTGAACCTTTCACTAAAAATTTATGTGCCTTGGGCATGACTATGCACCATGATCTGCCCAGTTAGGAATTTATGATCAGGTCACCCTGTGAGGTTACTTTGCATAGAACCCCTATTTTGGTCCATAGTGACACATGAGGAAACATATGGAGGTAAGGAAAACGCCACATAGTTTTTTCCAAGTTGTGCTTTATAGTAAGAGGAAAGATCAAGTCTTGACACATTTTTTAAAGACATTTTTTATTCATTATTTTTAGAGAGAAGGGCAAGGAGAAAGGAAGAGAGGGAAAGAAACACCAGTGTATGGTTGCCTTTCACCTGCCTCCAGCCACGGACCTGGCTGGAGACCTGGCTTGCAACCTGGGTATGTGCCCTGACTGGGAATTGAACCAGTAACCCTTGGGTTCGCAGGCTGATGCCAATCCATTGAGCCACACCAGCCAGGGCTTGGCATAATTTTAACAAAAATTCCTTGCTCCTAAACTTGAGGGCTATGATGGAGATAAACAGAGGTATTCACTATACCTTCAGTGATCCAGGCCTCTCCAAACTCTCCAGAGTTAGCCTCTTTCCTTAAAATCTGCATCCAAGAAAATCATCCTTGCTTTCCCTCCCACTCCAAGACCCACACAGATAAGCACTGAGACTTCCCATGAACTGAAGAAGAGCAGAACATGACACCCTAAAATATGCATCTTTGGCAAAAAGGATTATTTTCAGCTGAGTATTTATTAAGAAACAGCAGACATAGAAGAAGTTCTGAAAATCATTTATAATGGTGTATTCCCCTCAAAGGCAGCAAGATAATGATGACTCTATCCTGATAACCTCCAATAACTGGCCTTTCTCCCCTGCCCCAACCAATCTCCTTTTGTCTTTAGCTGGAGATGGTATTTTAAGTGGTGGCTTGAGCCATTTCAGAGAATTACTCAGTTTTCCTGTGTATCTGCCAAGTACCCATGTTATTAAACTTCTGTTTGTTCTTCTCCTGTTAATCTGCCTTTTATTATAGGCGAGTCTCAGACAAGAACTTAGAAGGGTAGAAATAAAATTTTCCTCCCCTATACTGCCATTCCATATTAGCTTTTAGTTTTCAGGTAGTATTTTTCAGACTGAAATTTATTCTATCACTGATAAGCTATGTGATATATACATATTTCAATTAGACAAAGACTCAAATTTATCACCTGTCCAAAGATGGGAGTAAAACTCCAGGCTGACAGACTTGTCTGTTCTCACAACTACTAATTACTGTTGGGCCAGAAAGTCCTTCCCATATACAAGAGAACCCAGAAGCCCTGCAAACACAACTTGGCAAAATGTTCAATTGTGTGGATATAGCTTAGTCATTAACACAAACTAATAGTACATATGTACTTATATGTATCCTTCCTTAACCCAGTTGTGAACATACTTAAAAGTGTACACATAAGAAAAATGTCAAGTATTCATCACGTATAGGCATCAGAACAAATGATGTTATGTATCAAGGAGTATAGAGTAAATATTCCTTACTCGTCCATTGTTCTTGGAAAAGCTTCAGGATTAAAGAGATTCAGCCCATTATGGATTTTTTTTCCCTAAAACAAAACAAAATAATAATTAAATAAGTTTAATTATCCTCCAATAAATATGTGGGTGTAATCTGTCACAAAACTTTTAAACTATTATGTTTGCCAACTACCACAGTACCTCAATCTCTAATTATCTCATGGTAATCAAATGTGAAATCACTAAATTAAATGAAGAGGAGAATACACATTTAACTCAGGTAAATTTAGCAAAGTAAAATCAAATTCCACATAATTATCTAAAAAGAGTGGAAAGTTAAATCATATAGCTTGTCCAAAATCACAGGAGAGACCTTGGCAAAGCAGAATATGCCTAAAAGAGTAAAGTTACAGTTAACTAAGACAACTGTACATTGATAGTTTTTATTCTTACCATATGATTTTACGTTATATGTTTCCAAGTAGTGAAACTAGCATTTGAATCTAGAACTACTTCTCTAATGAGTAGCACTGTGCAGGTATAAAATGTATTGCTTTAGGCCCTGGCTGGAGGCACAGTAGATGAGGTGCCAGCCTGCAAACCCAAAGGTCACTGGTTCAATTCCCCAGCCAGGGCACATAATGAGGTTGCAGGCCAGGTCTCCAGCCAGGTCCTTAGTTGGAGGCAGGTGAAAGGCAACCATATGCCGATGTCTCTCTCCCTCTCTGCCGCTCTCCCTTCCCTTCTCTCTAAGAATAAATAAAATCTTTAAAAAAATAAAATAAGCTGTATTGCTTCAAATCTGTGTCATGTCTCAAAAGGTGCTATATTGTTTCCTCAAAGGCAATGAAATAAAATGAAAACATAAATATATTTCAAGTCACGTAGTTGCAAAGGGATGAAATGAAAATAGGGCTGCAGTAGTGTATGCCTTAATGTTGACTTTTGTTGTCAATTCCAGCAAATACTACATCAAATTTCTAGCTAGGGCTAACTCACGTTATAAGGTTTGCTCTCAGATTTTTGTCTCTAGAAAGCCTATTCCACAGTTTATGAAGCTGGATAGACAAGTGTTACGCAGAGCCTCAGAAAAGCTAAAGAACATCACATTCACTGGCATGGATCAGCAGTCAAATAGTTAATAATTTTTCTCACAACAAAGAAGGAAGATTTTTTACCATTTGAAGATTTATCCAATATATAGACAATTTAGAGAATATGTAGTACTGTGCATCCGTTAGTTTAAAAAATCTGTTGCAATCAGCCTCTTGAAAGTCAGCTTCACAAAAGTTCATTACATTATTTTTAATATTTTGAAAATTCTATAAAAGAAGAGATACAGTTCAGTTAAGAACACATTCAAAGCCCTAGGAGTATGAATCATTTAACATGCATTCATAATAACCTGGCAGCCCTCCAAATCAATGTGATTAAAGAGGTTATGCTTTTTGTAGAAATATATGAAAATCAAAAAAACACTGTCTTTTATCTAAAGTATAGACTACCAGAAAAGTATAAGCTTAAGGGATTCTTTAGCAGCACAAATTAGTGAGGCAGACAGAAACAAGCTGACCTTACCTGTCAGGACCAAAGCACAAGGTACTGCCCAGGTCTAAGGGAGAAGCCAGGAGACTTGAGGGGCCAGAGGTATGCTGCAGCCACTTCACCATTCTCTTGCTGGGTTGCTTACCCCACTTAAGTTCTAAGAAGTAGCCAAATAGCTCTCTTCTTAGCACTATGCCTGGCTCTATGCCAACAAGGAATGTCACAGTTTATATCAAGTATTCACTGATTAAATCTCCCCCTCAAATAATCCCACTTGCTTCTAACAGATGCTGAACAGACCTTTTAGAAACTGATGCCACAGCTAGAAATCTTTTAAAATGTTTACATTTCTACAAATAAATAATTCCTACAAAGGGTTTGTATTTAGTTTGGTGGTGGTGGATCCTATTGTTTCTGGCAGCAATGGTGCAAGTAATCCTGTAAACAAGAGATTTTGACACCTTCCCACTAGGGGGAGCTACAGGAACAATATTGAAAATGGCGGCGCTCTGGTTAATCAGGCTGTAGTTTATAAGTGTATCCTCAAATTTGTTTCAAGTAGGCAGGTCAGCATTATGTTGGAATTCCATAAATACATCCCAAGTGATTTCAACCAATATCCTTTGAGTACCTACTATGAGTAGGGCCTATGGCTAGATGCAATGAAGAACCTAGAGATAAATGACACATCCTCTGCTTTCAAGCAGCTTATAAATTAGTGATTGTTGGGGACAGGGAGAGGAGGAACAAGTGGATAAAACATATTTAGAACTACTTATATTACAGTAAACAGTGTGATAAATTACACAAAAGTTGTGAAAATAAATTTATATTCTATTGATAGGGAGGTTAAATCATGACATTCTTCTTAACGTTGTGGAGAAAGAGAAATTAGGAAAAAGTTTTATGGACAACCTCACCACTGACTGATGGGAAGCATGCCAGTCCTCACTGCAGTAATCTCAGAGACAGAAATCATTCAGTTTAGGACCTGATTTGGTGGGTGGTTTCTGAATATCCAAAAACAGAGTAGATGGTCTTTGCCAACTGCAGAAAGCTTCCACCTGCCAACCACATGACTCTAGTAGATGTCTTGAGAGGCTGATTGCCCCACCCAGACCTGAGCCTCCACAACAGAAAAGGAAAAATTATGATGTACATGGTTGTAATGGTTAATTTTATGTGTCAATTAGGAGGGTATTTTTGAATGAGATTAATATTTAAATTAGTCAACTCTAAGTGAAACACACTGCCCTCCAGAATGGAGTGGGCCTCACCTGATCAGTTGAAGGCCTAAATAGAACAAAAGGATTGGAGTACCTGAGCAGAGGAAATTCTCCAGAAGACTGCCTTTGGACTTTCTCCACACCATTGGCTTATCTGGGTCTCCAGCTTACTAGCCCACACTGCAGAATCTGGAATTGGCTAGCCTCTATAATCACATGAGCCAGTTCATATAATAAGTCTCTTACTATACACAGCAATTCTCCACTTAGTGTCATCAATAGGTTCTTAGAGAATAAAACTTTAAGTGAAATGATCTATAATGAAACCAATTTCACCATAGGTTAATTGATATAAATAAGAGTTAGTAAGTTTCTATGAGATATTTCTGGTCACATAAACATCAAACTTCTAAGAAAGGATCCAAAATACTTCTAATATTAAACACTGAAATAAATATGAGCTTTATATACATTTAAGAAAGATGAATAGGCCCTGGCTGGTGGTGCAGTGGATAAGGCGCCAGGCCTATGAACCCAAAAGTCACTGGTTCGATTCCCCAGCCAGGGCACATAATGAGGTTGCAAGCCAGGTCTCTAGCCAGGTCTCTAGCCAGGTCTGTGGCTGGAGGCAGCTGAAAGGCAACCATACATTGATGTCTCACTCCCTCTCTGCCTCTCTCCTTTCCCCTCTAAGAATAATAAATAAAATCTTTAAAAAAAAAGGAAAGATGAATAAAAACAAATAAGATCACTATTTTCTAACCCACTTATTCCAATTCAGCGTCCCAGGTGGCCCAAGCCTGCCTGAGAATCTCAGGGCAGAAGGTGGGAACCCACATTGGGCAGGATGCCCTTCCATCACAGGGCCAATTCACACACATACCCACACCAACACTGCAATGATGTAGACATACCAATTCACCTCACATGCACATCTTTGGGGTATGGGAGGAAATCAGAGTCCCAGAGAAAACCCATCTATACCTGAACACAACCTGCAAACTCCCCAATTGCACATTAGTCATTTTTCTCATTAATGTTATAACAAAATGACATTGAACAAAAAAGACATTATTCAAAGACCTGCTGTAGATACACACCCAAATGGTTTTATTTCTCTGGAAAATCCTGAGTAATATAGTGACTCTTTGTAATGTAGCACTACACTGTTTCTTATCATATATGGCTCTCACTGAGACCACACAATTTTTTTTTTAATTAAGCACACTCTTTTCCCAACTAGAAGAAGTTCACTCTAGAAATCCCAGCAGCAGCAAGCACTTTCACCTACAGTGAGTTTGGGAGTCAAACAAGCTTCAGTTCTCACCTTGGTTCAACTACTTCTTAGTTCTGTATATTGAGGCAGGTTTCTGTGAGGTTAATTAAACATCCACATCTCCAATAGGGGGACTATTAATACCTCTATCATGTAACTAAGAAAATCTATTTGATGTACTTGGTATTTGAAAGGCATGTCTTAATTTTTTAATTGCCTATATAACTCACCACCTACATTCTACAATTTATATTTTATCATATCCACCTAACTTTTAGTAGTTGTAATCGAGGCAAATAACTTACTGTCCCTAAATGTCAAGGAAAATTTCCTAACAGCCCTGTTGATCCAGTTTCCATGAATGGGAGAGATATCTTGGGCCCCAGGTTAGCCACATTTGCCTTCTGTCCCTCTTCCTGCACAAACATTCATCATCTCCTCTTTTTGTACAGCATTAGGACTCCCCTTGCACAAAGTAATGTCAGAGATCTCCCCTATCCCTGAAAATTTCCAAGAAAGGTAGATACCATATAACAGCATATAGGTGTTCCTTTCAAGAATAAAGATGGTTCTTTATATGGAAAGCTTGTATTTCCTGTTGCTTTGTCCTGGATATGCAAAATAGATGCAATAAATAAACTGACTAAATTGAGACATTTTGTGGCTTATGTTCAAGACATGAAGAAGCCATATGTGGTAAAGGCTATTGTGGCTGTGACACTAGAGGCATATAGTTTTGAGTACCACTGCCTTATTTCAGAGTTGTCTTTGGACTTCTGCTTTCTCATTTCCCTGAATTGCAAGATCCTACTACTTTTCTCCAGTGCCTATGCTGTGTTCTATAGACATTCCAGGGCTCCCATTCAGAGCTACTAAAACTGAATCTCTAAGGGTAGGCCTTTTGAATCTACATTTGTAAAGAACCACTCATGTGTTTCTAATGCACTCTAAAGTGTGATAATCACTACTCCAGACCAGGGGTAGATTTACCATGAAGCTAATGAAGCTTTAGCACCCTTCAACTTGCCTGGATCCCTTCCAAGACACTTATGTTTTTTTATTAGTAAATGTTTATTATTTTTTCTTTTTTCAAATTTCTTTTTTATTGTGTATTTTCTATTACCATTTGTCCCCTCATCCCCACTTCCAACTCCACACACACCCCCCCTCCCCACCCCCCCAATCACTGCACTGTTATTCTTTTTTATGAAGAGCCCTCCTCTAAACTATGTAAGTTTTGGGTCTCACAATACCAGCATTCATCCCTGTTCTGGACCCTACTTGCAAAGAAAGTCAAACCCAAATTACTTAAACCATTACATGAGAAGAAACTTTATCAAAACCATCTCCTTGGGGTCTTTGCATTTTTGCTAAAGGTCTTTTGAGAGACTAAAACCTTCAAGATCCAAAGAAATAAATTCCCCAACACAGGAAATGCTGGTACTTTGCCATGCATTGAAAGGAGCAGAGGCCCTTATCAACACACCTGAAATCAAACTGAATCAGTAGATCTTCCTTCTTGTGAGGCTGGCCATGAACAACCATCACCACCAGCACCACCATCATGACTACCACCCCCAAACCCCATCACCCCAGGTACAGGCCCTATTCAAGAAAGCTCATTAACACTGAGCTATTTATACCTGCTATCTCTTCTTCCACCCTACAAAATACTAAGGAAACAATATGGAGACAGGCCTAATAAAATGGTATTCTCAACTAGTAAGTTTGCCTGCAGCCAAAAGGAAAAGTAGAAGCCATGTCTAGCAGTATAAATTAAGTGGATGAGAGGGTGACCTGTGTTCTGAACAGATGTCTCAGCATACTAAGCACACTGACATTAAACCAGACAACTGAAATATACCACCTCACAAGCTAAACTCTTAATTAAGAGGAATTTTGTCCTTGAAATGTGACCAGGGATAAGTAAAAAAGTAAAAAAAGACTGTGACATTTATAAAATCTCCTAGGAAAAAGTACTTCTAGACCTATTGGTATGAGTGATGTAGCCAGGACTTTTAGGAGGCCCATTTTAATGTAAACAGATTAATTTTTTCTTTGTGTTAGAAAAATGGAATCAAAGAAACAGAAATGAGTACAAAAAAAGAGCATTTTGGAATTTAAACTGTTTTATGGTACTTCAAGGAAAAGAATTACATTAAACTTAAGGGATGAATTGTATGAAAACTCACTGCTATTACTCAATCTTCACTTAAAAATAGATTTCCACTAATATAGATCACACCATGATAACCAGGGTATCCAAAGAATGTCTCCTTTCTCACTCTGGTCACCATCTTAGCATCCTATTAACTATAATTTGACGAAACAGTGCAAACACAACCATCTCAGTTTAGTATGTAGTACTGATGTGCCTTATCACCTCATACACCTTAACAAATTAAAGTACAGTCATACCTTGGTACTGGTCGGCTGCAGAATTCATCATACCCAGTACTTGTCACGTTTTGATGAGAATAAAATGCTTCATCAACCAGTGTTGCTCACCACTTATCATACTTGTTAGAACTTGCATGAGTCACCAAGCCACCCTGTAAGAGAAAATGCTTCATCTATCTTTGCTTGCTCACCACTTATTGTAATGAATTAACTACAAGTGTTGAGATACCACTGCATTTTTTTTATCCTCATCCTAGGACATAGTTATTGATTTTAGATAGAGGGGAAGGGAGGTACAGAGCCATTGCTGTAGAGAGAAACATTGATCGGTTGTTATATGTGCCCAGGCCAGGGGCCGAAAACACAGCTCAGTTACGTGTCCAGACCAGAGTCAAACCCACAACCTTTCAGTTTACAAGAGGACATTCCAACCAGCTGAGCCACACTGGCCAGGGTAAATTATATTACTTTTGCTCTGTTCATTCTAAAGCAAATCTACTTATCTATATTCAAAAATAACCTGCTTGCCCAGTTAGCAAAGCTTATGTTTTAAATTTCATTTCTATTAAGGCAGGGTTCTCTAAACTGTTTTCCACCTAACATTAGGGTCTAGCAAGAAATTACCCTACCACACACACAAAAATTCAAATGGTCAGTAATCAGATATCCCATTATAGGAGAGTCACATGTCACATTATCATATGAAATACTATGATAACTTATACAATAAAGAAGTCTATTTCATTTCACTGAACATGGGCCTTCTTGCTCTAATGTCATATTTACACTCACTTCTCTAGGTTTGCCCCTTGATGTTTAGAGGGATTGGCATTAGTCCATTGGCACAACATATCACAGCTGTGGTGGAGAGAAACTTTTAGCTTCTGCTCCCAGACCGCTAGAGCACATCTGGGCCTTCCTCAGCTTCCATACAGAGACAAGGGTTAGAGTAGTGATTGCTAATTTACATGGACTCCCTGATACCCAACAGCGCATCAACATGACATCTGGATGCCGTCATTTGAACAGCCTGAAGATAGAAAGCAAGCTGTTTTTCTGTAGGAAGAAAGACTGGTAAGAAAGAGTTTGTGAATAGGTAAACTGTGTAATTTGTATTAGGAAAACTATCAATATATAAAATGTACATTCTAGAATTGCAGATTAGGAGATGGATTTTCCAGTCTGAACACCTATTATCCTGCTTCCTATGATATAACCAGTTGTAAAAAGGGGAATAAGCTGACTTTCCAGTTTCTAATCAGAGCCGGAAAGTATACTTCGGGAAACCAAATGGAGAACACTGCTGGCAAGCCTATCAGCCCTTCACCATTTGTTAAAAACAAACCTGGGTCAATTTCAAAAGTAAATGAATGAAAAGCAGCATCATATTTGCTCCATGTTCTTAACTGCAGTCTTTTCCAAACTCAACTCTTGAACATTTGACTCAGCAACTCTGACATTGATTCTGCCTTTGGGCTTGGTATTTATCTGTGCTTCTCTCAATGTTAAAATTCCAATTTATCCTCTACAGAATTTTACTTAGCTTTCCAACCCTGTTCTTTTCAACTCCTTTTCTCTTGGGCAAGAAAATGCCCTGCCTTAGCTCAAAACACACAGTACCCAATCATCACATTTCCCATTAATCAGTGATCATTGGGGCCAAACTTCCTATTACCATCCCCCATAACAAACTTCAAGGAAAAACCAGAAGGAAGATGGTCAATAACACTCATGTGTATTACTGCCATTTTGGTAAAAGCCCACGTTAAATTACAGGTTCAGATTTGGAGAAGGAGTCCCATGAACCAGTTTGGGAATTAAACCAGCAAATGTAGGGAGATGACAATTTAGTGACATGAAATTCTAAGCCAGTGGTTCCTACCCTGAGTACTATGAAAAAATGAATTAGTCCTTACAAGAGTTTGTCAATCCATGAATACAGTAATCTTATAGTTGAATGATATGCACTATAATTTTTTAATATGTGCATAAGTTTTTATGGTTATGGAGTAAATTCATTAAAATAATACTGAATTAATAGAAGTTAGATGGCATCATAAAAAAATAGAAAAAGATGGCTATTTTTGTGGAGACAAGAGTGAAAGAGGGATAGTCCCAAAAATTACCGTGATACATATAAGAAATCCTCATCCTTGAAAATTTGGGAACCTCTGTTCTAATCCATTGAAATAATATCAAAGTCAACTATTTAATAAACTATTTAATAAATGCATTATCTGACTGATAATTATTTGCATAATATTATCTGCAAAGTCTGATAAAATGTACTTTAGTCTTAGTATAGTGAAGAAGATAACTGAAAATGTAATTTTGTTTTTGAGGAAACTGAAGACATGAGCCCCTATGTAATATATGGTAAAAATTGTTAACAACCTTTTACAATTGCATAATAAAATGTCATTTCAAAAATGAAATGTATTCAAGTTGCTATGACAACCCAAACACTAACTTCACAATTTAAGCAATAAAAATCAATAATTTTGTAATACTTTCTAAATATTATTTCTCCCTATAGGCACAACTTATATATATATATATATATATATATATATATATATATATATACTAAATTTGTTAGTCTTTGAGAACTGCACTATCATTTTTTATTTAAAGACATTCTCATTAATTTCATATCATGACTTAGTATACTATTTTTCTTGGCATGAGGCCAACTGCAATTGAAATGATGGACTCATAAACTTGTAAGTCTCTGAGTCTAGATTTCCATGGCAAACCCTGTCCTTTCTTTTATGAGCATGGCTTCTTTTTAATGAAAAATTAAAAGGAAAAGGGGGAAAATCCAACCTGAATCTACAAATGAATAAACAAGGGGGAAAATGAAATGAAAAAAAAGCAAAAGAATAGAGAAGCTGTCAAAAGAATAAATTAGAGTAAATGGAAGACCTTTTGACTGTACAATCAGGCAGACATACAATTCAATAATGATAAAAGAGAGGCCAGAAAATGAAAGGACCTTCCAATTGAGTAGAGATTTTTAAAGTATGTATATACAAATAGTAGTTACCATTGTAATTCATACTATGCATGAAAGTTAAACAATGGAGCGTACCTTTCTAGAACTTATTTATTTTACCTGAAAATAAACCTCTAAAATTATTTCATCACAACGTACGTTAGACTCATATGAAACTACTAGCTCCACCCTGACTGGTATGGTCCAGTGGCTTGGGCATCGTCCTGCACACCAAAAGGTCTCAGGTTCAACTCCCAGTCAGGGCACACACCTGGGTTGCATGCCAGGTCCCTGACTGGAGGCACATGAAAGACAACCAATCAATATTTCTCTCCTTCTCTTTCTCCCTCCCTTCACCTCTCTAAAAACAAATAAGTATTTTTTAATACTAGCTTCATAAAAAAGCACTATACAAATATATTACAGGAACTCCACTAGAAGGCAGGACAGTTACAGCCATACCTAAGTACTTGTCAGCTTCAGAACTCATCAGACCCTATACTCATCAAATTTTGACCAGAAAAAAAAAATGTTTCAGCACTGGGCACTTGCTTAGGATTCATCACACTTGCTAGAACTTGTATGAGTCACACAGCTGCCAGGCAAGAGAAAATGCTTCATCTTCAGGTGATGGGGAGGGAAGGGAGGAAGCATCTTCTGCACTGATAAAAGAAATATGCAGTTAAGGGGTTGAAGTTCGAAACTTTGTGGAAAATATCACCCAGACAAAGCTGTAGCAAGTAGAAATGTGGACTGTTTAATAAACAGATAATATCACACTTTAGAAACATTTTGAAACACAGACAGAAACAAGCTTAAGTATATTTTATTGATTATGCTGTTACAGTTGTCCTAATTTTTTCCCTTTGCCTCCCCTCTTTGCCCTGTATCCAACTTTCCTTCAGCAATCGACTCCCCTCTTAGTTCATGTCCATGGGTCATGCATATAAATTCTTTGGCATCATCCTTTCCTATACTATTCTTAACATTCCCCTGTCTGTTTTGAGCCTGCCAATTATGCTTCTTAATTCCTGCACCACTTCTAACTTAATCCCCCTCTCTCCCCCTCCCAGCTGATAACCTTCCAAGTGATCCTTATACCTATGATTCTATTCCTGCTCTGGTTGTTTTCTTAGTTTGCTTTTGTTTTCATTTTTTTAGACTGAGTTGTTAATAGTTGTGAGTTTTTTGTCATTTTACTGTTTTTCTTAAGCAAGTCCCTTTAACATTTCATATAATAATGGCTTAGTGATGATGAACTCCTTGAGCTTTACCTTGTCTGGGGAGCATGTTATCTACCCTTCCATTCTAAATGACAGCCTTGCTGGATAGCAAAATCTAGATTGTAGATCCTTGCTTTTCATCACTTTGAATACCTCTTGCCAGTCCCTTCTTGCCTGCAAACTTTCTTTTGAGAAATCAGTTGATAGTCTTATGGCAACTCCTTCGTAGGTAATTCTCTTCTTTTCTATTGCTACTTTTAAGATTCTACCTTTATCTTTAGCCCTTGGCATTTTAATTATGATGTGTCTTGGAGTGATCCTCTTTGAGTCTAGCTTGTTTGGGACTCTCAGTGCTTCCTGGACATGTATATCTATTTCCTTCACCAAATTAGGGAAGTTTTCTTTCGTTATTTTTTCAAATAACTTTTCAATTTCTTGCCCTCCCTTTTTTTCTTCTGGCACTCCTATGATTTGGAGGTTGTTTCATTTAAAGTTGTCCCAGAGGTTTCTAAACCTCTTATTTTTTTTCAATTCTTATTTCTTCTTTCTGTTCCAGGTGAATATTTCTTTCTTTTGTTCTAAATCATTGATTTGAATCCTGGCTTCCTTCCCATCACTGTTAGTTCCCTGTATATTTTTCTTTATTTCACTTTGTATAACCTTCACTTCTTCCTTTATTTTGTGGCTGTACTCAATCATTTCTCTTAGCATCCTGATCACAAATGTTTTGAACTCTGCATTTGATAGGTTGGCTATATATGTTTCATTTAGTTCTTTTCCTGGGATTTTGTTCTAGTCTTTCATTTGAGCCATATTTCCTTACCTCCTCAATTTGGAAGCCTCCCTATGTTTGTTTCTGTGTATTAGTTACAGCTGCTTTGACTCTGTGTTTTGGTAGTATGGCTTAATGTATTAGGTGTTTTTCAGGGTCCAATGGCACAGCCTCTCCTACCACCCAAGCTGGATACTCAAGGTGCATCCTTTTATGTAGACTGAGTATACCCTCCTTTCATAATTGAGCCTTGGCTGCTACTGGCAGACCAATGGGAGGGATTTACTCAGGCCAGTCAGATGCAAGAACTGGTTGTGACCACTGACCACCAACCTCCACCCTCCGTGGAGAAACACTTGTGCCAGACCAGAGTGGTGGTGCTCCAACATGGTCCATAGCTGTCCACTGGGTGTGTTAGCCCTGGGGTTTCTGGGGTGGTGAAGGGCAAGGTCACCCCCATCTATATTTTCTCTGAGGTACTCTGCCTGACCTATAAAGCAATCAGAGATGGCTACTACTTGTGCTGGGCTTGGAGCTTACTAAGGCCAGCTATTGCTTATTTGATAGGATTGGGAAAATTATGAAATATGAACAAAGAACAGCTATTCATATGGAAAAGCAGCTTGGGTGGGCCCATAAGTTAGGTGGGGCAGAGCCTCTGGGGATCTCCAATGCAGGGCAAACAGTGTTAGCCAGATTGATGGAGTCTCAGATATGGCACCAGCTTGCTGGCTCCATCTAGATGGATGTGGTTTCTTTAATTCCATAGTTGTCAAGACTTCCATTCAGATTGATTTTTGACAGTTCTGGCTAATGGTTGTTCTATACTTTAGCTGTAATTTTTATGTGGATGTGCAAAGAGGTGAGCCATTATTTGCCTATGCTACCATCTTGACCAGATCTTCTCAATGAGTTTCTCTTGATAAATTTTTGGGAATCTCCATAAATCTGAGTCTCCAACAGTGTTCAATAAAGCCAAGAGATAGAAAAAAGAAGAAACCCCTAAGAAATTGCCTAAAACAGTCTTAGAAGAGGACTCCTCTTCCAACAATTAGCCCTTCTCGTCTTCCTCTACCTCACCACCATCCCATTATGCCAGGGAGTCCTCTCAGGACAGGTAAAGTGAAGTTAAATTTTATTTTTATGTAATTAATTGTTTTTTTTTTAATCCATGTCTGTTTAAAGGTTCTGTATTACAAAACAGCCTCCTTACTTAATATTAGACCAGCAAAATGTGAAAGTTTGGAAGAACTTTCATAAATTATATCTAATTACATGAGTTCTTATGGGAAAAATTCATTCAGAACTCTTCAGTTTCAGCACTTGTCATGAGTTGCAAAACAAATTAACAATGAGTACCAAGGTACCACTGTATTTTTCTCCCAGCTATTTTTCCTTTCTGCTTGCTAAACCTTTGTTGTTAAAGAGAATTTAGGCCAAAAAATAGTTTGTGAAGAAAGGAAGACAACTGCTTTTGCAAGCTACGAAGGTTAAAAGGCTTTGATGAAACATTCTCCCTAGAAGCTTTGTAAGCAACATTTTTCTCCAAAATTTTATGACAGCTGGTACATTGTGAAACCATATGCATTTTTATATCTCCTAAATAAAAATGACTAATTTGACTTATTAGCATTGATTCTCTGGAGACAAAGCTAAGAGAATACCTGCAGATTTATATGGGTCTTGTTATATTCTAACAATGTCTGCTTTTACACCAGAAACAATTATGCAAGCCATCTGTCCACAAATATTTGTGGAGAAATTTACAAATCATACCTTCATGTACTTCAGATGTCCTTTGTAAAAAGCCCATTTTATGCCCTGGCTGGTAGCGCAATGGATAAGGTGCCGCCGGCCTGCGAACCCAAAAGTCGCAGGTTCGATTCCCCAGCCAGGGCACATAACCAGGTTGCAAACCAGGTCTCCAGTCAGGTCTGTGGCTGGAGGCAGGTGAAAAGCAGCCATACATTGATGTCCCTCTCCCTCTCTGCCTCTCTCCCTTCCCCTCTTTCTAGAAATGATGAAATAAAATCTTAAAGAAAATAAAAAAATAAAAATAAATAAATAAAATAAAAAGCCCATTTTGGGTAACTCATGTCACAAAACTCTTCAGAGTTACATGGTATTACCTACTAGAGAAAGGACATGACATCCCCAGAATAGATTTAAAGTAACAGAATCACCAAATGTTATTGTTAGAAAGATCCTCACATACCTCTACTGCCAACTTATCTCATTTTAAGCCAGAGGCCCAAAAGGTTACACAACTTGCTGGTGGTCCAAAGCTATTATTTTTCTTTTCTTTTTAAATTTAATTTTATTGTCTTATTACACCCATCCCCTTTTTGCTACCCTCTGTCCTCTTCCCCACCCACCCAATGCCCCCCAAAGTCAATCCCACCTATTGTCCATGTCCATGGTTACTTCATATTAGGTCCTTATCTAAACTGCTCCCCGTCCTTACCTCTTCCTCCCTCCTCCCCAAGTACCACTCACCTTGCCTACTGAAGGCCTATTCATTGTATCATATATCTGGTTCTGTTTTGCTAGTTAGTTATGTTCATTATTGTCCTGTAATAGGTGAGATCATATGGTATTTCTCCTTCATTGACTGGCTTATTTCACTAAGCATAATACTTTGCAGTTCCATCCATGTTGTTGCAAAGATTAGGAGTTCCTTCCTTCTTTCTGCTGTGCAGTATTCTACTGCATAAATGTACCAAAGTTTTTGAACCAATCATCCACTGTTGGGCACATGGGCTGTTTCTAGCATTTGGCTATTGTAAATAGTGCTGCTATGAACATAAGGGTGCATAGGTTCTTATGAATTGGTGTTTCAAGATTCTTTGAGTACAGTCTTAGTAGTGAAATTGGTGGATCAAAAGGCAGTTCCATTTTTAGTTTGTTAAGGAAACCCCATACTGTTTCCCATAGTAGCTGCACCAGCCTGCATTCCCACCAACAGTACACAAGGGTTCCCTTTGCCACACATCCTCACCAACACTTGTCATTTGTTGATTTGTTGATGATTGCCATTCTGACAGGTGTGAGGGGGTATCTTATTGTGGTTATAACTTGCATCTCTGACAGCTAGTAATGTTGCGCATTCTTTCATATGCCTCTGGGCCCTTTGTATATCATCCTCAGCGGGTTGTCTGTTCAGGTCTTTTGCCCATTTTTTACTTGGACTGTCTGTCTCCCTGGTGTTGAGTCACATTACTTTTTTATATATTTTGGAGATCAAACCCTTGTCTGAGGTATCATTGGCAATTATGTTTCCCCATACAGTTGGTTCCCTTCGAATTTTGCTGGTGTTTTCTTTAGCTCAACAGAAATTTTTAAATTTGATATAGTCCCATTTGTTGATTTGTTCTTTTATTTCCTTCGCCATTGGTGAAGTATCAGTAAACATATTTTGGTGTAGGATATCAAAAAGTTTACTGCTTATATTTTTCCCTAGGGTCTTTATGGTGGCACTGCTTATGTTTAAACTGTTTATCCATCTGGAGTTTATTCTGGTATATGGTGTAAGTTGGTGGTTTACTTTAATCTTTTTGCATGTTGCTGTCCAGTTCTCCCAACACCACTTGTTGAAGAGACTGGTTTTACTTCATTTTATGTTCCTTCCCCCTTCGTCCAATATTAGTTAACCATACAGTCCTGGGTTAATTTCTGGGCTCTCTATTCTGTTCCATTGATCTATATGTCTATTCTTACGCCAGTACCATGCTGTTTTGATGACAGTAGCCTTAAAGTATTGTTTGAGGTCTGGTATTGTGATTCCTCCTACCTTGTTCTTCTTTCTCAAGATTTCTGTGGCTATTCGTGGGTGTTTTTGGCTCCATATAACTTTTTGAATATTTTTCTACTTCTGTGAAGTCTGCCATTGGTATTTTAATTGGGATTGCATTGAATCTGTAGATTGATTTGGGTAGTATGGACATTTTAATGATGTTAATTCTTCCCAACAATGAACATGGTATATGCTTCCATTTATATGTATCTTCTTTCATTTCTTTCTTCAGTGTTCTGTAGTTTTCTGAGTACAGGTTTTTACCTCCTTAATTAAGTTTATTCTTAGGTACTTTATTTTTCTTGTGGATATGGTAAATGGGATTTGTTTTCTAGTTTCTATTTCTGATGTTCCACTATTGCTATACAAAAATGCTTTTGATTTCTGGATATTGACTTTATAACCAGCTATTTTGCAAAATTTCCTTATTAGGTCAAGTAAGTTTTTGGTGGAGCCTTTCAGCTTTCGTATGTACACTATCATAACATCTGAAAATAATGACAGTTTGACTTCCTCCTTTCCATTTTGGATACATTTGATTCCAATTTCTTTTCTAATGGCTATGGCTAGAATTTCCAAGATGATGTTGAACAGAAGTGGAGAAAGTGGACAGCCTTGTCTCATTCCTGATCTTAGGGGGAAAGCTTTCAGTTTTTGTCCATTAAGTATGATGTTGGCTTCAGGTTTCTCATAGATGGCTTTATGATGTTAAGGTATGCTCCTTTTATTCACATTTTGCTGAAAGTTTTTATCATAAATAGTTGCTGTACTTTACCAAATGCTTTTTCAGCATCTATTGATATGATCATATGATTTTGGTCTTTAAATTTGTTGATGCGGTGTATTACATTTATGGATTTTCGAATGTTGTACCAATCTTGAACCCCTGGAATGAAACACACTTGATCTTTGTAATGTACTGCTGAATCCGGTTGGCCAATATTTTGTTGAGAATCTTAGCATCTATGTTCATCAGAGACATTGACCTGTAGTTTTCTTTCTTAGTTGTGTCTTGACCTGGTTTTGGAAGTCGAATAATATTGGCCTCACAGAAAGAGCTTGGGAGCCTTCCCTCTTCCTGGATTTTTTGGTATAGGTTGAGAAGGATAGGAGTTAGTTCTTTAAATGTTTGGTAAAATTTACCTGTGTATCCATCCAGTCCAGGACTCTTGTGTTTTGGGAGATTTTGGATTAGTTGTTCAATTTCACTAGTTGTTATTGGCCTATTCAGGCTTCTTGCTTCTTCTGGACTCAGTTTTGATACATTATACATTCCCAGAAATGTATGCATTTCATCCAGGTTGTCATATTTCTTGTCATATAGTTGTTTGCAGTAATTTCTTACAATCTTTTGTATTTCTAATGTATCAGTTGTGATTTCTCCTCTTTCATTTCTGATTCTGTTTATTTGGGGCCTCTCTCTCTTTTTCTTGATGAGTCTGTATAAAGGCTTCTGAATTTTATTTTTTCAATGAACCAGCGCCTGAACCTGTTGATTCTTCGAATTGTAGTTCGAATCTCTGAGTTATTTAGTTCTGCTCTGATCTTGATGATTTCCTTCCTTCTACCTGCTTTGGGTTTTGTTCGTTGTTGCTCCTCCAGTTCTTGGAGCTTTATGGTTAGGTTGTTTTTATAAAGTTCTTGTGACCTTTTTAGGAAGGCCTGTATTGCTATAAATTTCTCTCTGGGGACAGCCTTTGCTATGTCCCATATGTTTTGCAATGTTGTGTGTTCATTGCTATTTGTTTCCAGGAACTTTTTGTTTTCATCGTTGATCTCATTGTTAACCCCTTCATTGCTTAAAAGCATGTTACTCAGTCTCCATGAGTTAGAGTATTTTTGTTTTTTCCCCTTGAGATTGATTTCTAGTTTCAAGCCATTGTGATCTGAGAAGATGCTTGGTATGATTTCAATTTTCATGTATCTGTGGAGACTTGTCTTGTGACCTACCATGTGGTCTATCTTAGAGAATGACTCATGTGCATTTGAAAAGAATGTGTATTTTGCTTCATTAGGGTAAAAAATTCTGTATATATTAGTTAGGTCCATTTCCTCTAGAGTGTTGTTGTTCAATGCCACAACATCTCTGGAGATTTTTTGTTTGGAAGATCTGTCCATTACTGATAGTGAGGTATTAAAATCCCCTACTATTAGTGTGTTGCTGTCTATATCCTTCTAGAAGTCCTCCAAAATTTTTCTTATATATTTTGGAGCGCCTACGTTGGGTACATATACGTTTACCAGAGTTATTTCTTCTTGATGGATTGTTCCCTTAAGTATTATGAAATGTCCTCCTTTATCTCTTTTTATGGCCTTCATTGTAAAATCTATTTTGTCTGTAATAAGTATTGCTACTCCAGCCTTTTTTTTCTTGCCCTTTTGCTTAATATATATTTTTCCAACCCTTCACTCTCAGTCTGCCTCGATCTTTTGTTCTGAGGTGGGTCTCTTGAAGACAGCATATATGTGGGTCATGTTTTCTTATTCATACGGCTATCCTATGTCTTTTGATTGGCTCATTTAATCTGTTTACATTTAAGGTTATTATTGATTGAT
>PVIW01009234.1:25461-35487 GCA_004026585.1 Noctilio leporinus
CACCCATTCCCCCCAAAGTCAATCCCACCTGTTGTCCATGTCCATGGTTCCTTTATACTAGGTTCTTGTCTAAGCTGCTCCCCTTCTTAGCCTCTGCCTCCCCTCTCCCCCCAACCCCGTTCCCCCTGACCACTGAAGGCCTATTCCTTGTATTCACATACTTGGTTCTGTTTTGCTTGTGATTAGTTTTGCTCATTATTGTCCTGTAATGGATGAGATCATATGATAGTCTCCTTCCTTCTTGAATGGAAGCCGTGCTGGGTAGAATATTCTTGGTTGCAGGCCTTTGTTTACCATTACTTGAAATACTTTTCACCTTTCTCTTCTGCCTTGAATTGTTTCCATTGAATAATCATTTGATAGCCTTATTGGAGCCCCCTTATATGTTATTTGTCGTTTCTCTCTTAATGCTTTTAGGATTCTCTCTTTGTCTTTGAAATTTGCCATTTTAATTATAATGTGCCTTGGGGTTGGTCTGTTTAGGTTGATCTTCATTGGGATGCTCTGTGCTACCTGAACTTGAGTAATGTGTTCACTCATCATGTTAGGGAAATTTTCTATCATTATTTTTATGAACATATTTTCCATTCCTTATTTCTCTTCTCCTTCTGGTATCCCTATGATATGGATATTATTACATTTCATGTTGTCCTGCAGCTCTCTTAAGACCTCTTCATTCTTGTTCAGCCTTTGTTCACTCTCTTGTACTGTCTTGGAATGTTTGTCTACGTTGTCCTCTAACTCAATGACCCAGTCCTCTGCTTCCTCTAGCCTACTGTTGATTCCTTCTACTGTATTCTTCAATTCAGAAATTATATTCTTCATTTCCTCCTTGCTCTTACTGATAGTTTCTAAGTCTTTTCTGATGCTGGTGTCGTCTCAGTAAGTTCCTTGTAACTTCCCTGGAGTTTTTATAGTCTTCTTTGATGTGGCTGAGCTAGTTTAGCTTCTCTATCATTATTCTTTTGAATTCCATATCTGATATATTGTGTGCCTCTGTTTCATTTGGTGATCTTTCTGGGGATTCTTCCTTTCCTTTTGGTGATGGAATGACTCTTTTTTCTCCCATTTTGGGTGTCTGTTGTCGCTTGTTTTTGTTTTTGTTTTTCTTGGATTAATCTGCTTTGCTTCCTTGCCTCTGTTGAGCACCCTTCTGTGTTAGGAGATTTGTGGAGTTCAGTGTTGCAGTCTCCTAGATTTTCTCCACTTGTTGCTCTTGGGGTGGCTTTCATGCCATTAGCATGGGCTATCTGGTTGTATTCTGGATTGGTTGTGTATGTTGCTCCTTTTCTTCCAGTTGGCTGATTGCGAGACTCTTTTATCCTTTCTCATACACTGTTTTTGAGCTGCTTCTAAAACAGAACCACCAGTCCAGGCAAAAGAACCATACCGTCAGAGATATCTTTCTCTTTTACTTCCCCTTTCCACTGCCTATGAATGTAATTATATACCCATACCCTCCAAGGTAACTCCCACTTTTAACCACATGCTCAGCTGTAACTGAGCCATAAGTTGCATCCTTAATAGGGATGTAGATATATTAAGACTGTTGTACAAGGGGAAAAAATGATTAAGTTGACTAAAGTATAGATAGTTTTGAAGGGTGCTGAGGCGTAGCAGAGATAGCAGGAATATGAGAGAAAAAAACAATTTTTCTATTCTATAGAAATAAGAGGGAGAATCAGAAAGTCTCAAGTACGAGTGAACAGTGTAAGCCTATATATATAGTTGCCGCATCTGCCTCCCTGTTCACCCTTAATGACCCCTGATTGGTCCAGGTGGAACCAGAACCTGTGGACTTTAAGCAGAGAAAGAAAGGAGGAAGAGGAAGAAGAAGAGGAAGAAGAAGAGGAAGAAGAGGAAGAGGAAGAGGAGGAAGAGGAAGAAGAAGAAGAGGAAGAAGAAGAGGAAGAAGAAGAGAAAGAAGAAGAAAGAAGAAAGAAGAAGAAAGAAATGGTTTAGGTGGCTGTTCGCCCTTAATGATCCATGATTGGTCCAGGTGGAGCCATGACCTGTGGGCTTTTAGCAGAAAAAAAATAAAATAAAGAATAAAGTAAGGGTTTAGGTGCCCGGGGAGGGGAGGAATATTTAGATTGACGACTGGGAATATGTTGTAGCCGGAGAATAGAGAGACTTGAAATCAAGAGTAGGGGGAGTGTCTTGGGTAGTTAGGTGGATTGAGGTAGGGGAGGAGTAAAATTATGTGAGTTGGGATACACTATGGTATAAACAGTATTTACTTAAAATGCACTAATTGTGAGTCTTGGAAGTAACTTTTGAAAAGGAAATGTTAGGGATTAATAATTTATGTAGCTCTCGGTGTAACTGAGGTGCTTGAGATTAGCAGCCATCCATTTCCTGAGTCTGCCTCTTTTTCTTGGTCAGGTCTCTGCATTCTAAAGTCTAACTGTGTGGTTTTGGAGTGGCACAGTCAGGGCTGATTCTGAGTGTCAGCCCCCAGGTAGGCTGGTCCTCCAGTGGCCTAGCTGGTTTTCAGTGCTGCTGGTGTTTTGGGGCCCTCCCTTCTCTGTTTCCATGTGAAATCCAGCAGGGTGCTTCTGTAATGTCTATGGCTGCTCCTCCCCCTTCAGATGCTGGAGGAGGTTCCTGCCTGGGATGGGCACCTGGCTCCCCTGCAGGGTAGCCTGCAACCTTGCTGGCTCCCATGATGACTGACCCTGCCCCCACAGCTCTCGGAGGAGACAGCCCCCATTCACCAACTGTGCTGGCTCCCCGGGTGAAGGCCAATCCTCCAGGCAGTCCAGCTCTCCGAGGAGTCCTTCACCACCCCCTCTGTGATGTGTGCCTGGCTCCCCAGAGTATCTGTAGCACAGTATTTGTTGCCTGCAATGGGTGTGCCAGTTGCCCCAGCTGCAAGCTCCTGGCTAGCAGTTTGGAGTTTCTGTGGGAGCCTGAGGGCCGGTGGGGGCGCAAGGGGCTTGAGCCCACCCCCTCACAGGGGCTTCAAGCCGCTCTTTCCCTGGTGGCACAGTGGCACTTTTTGGCCCTCTTGCCGCTCTGGCTGGTGTACTTTCCTGCTCCCCCGCTCCTGCTTCCCACAGGAATCTTCTCCTCGGCCTCTGGCCCAGTGAAGAGCTTCCTCTCTCAGTCCCAGAGCTAGGCTCTCAGACAGTTCCTCCCCTGCAGGAGTTCAATTCCTCGTTCCCTCCGGCATTTGTCCTCACTGCCCACACTTCACTGCTCAGATTTCTAGTCTCCAGGGAGCCTGGTGCTGTCTTCAGTTAAAGACGTCCCTCTGGGTAGAGCTGCCACTGCCCAGAGCCAACTTCGGCCCCTGGCCAGTTTGGAACTGTCTCACCTGCTCTCTTGTAGGTCTCTGCTGCCTCTGCGCTGTGCTCCCCTGAGTCCAGATGCTGACCGCTCCGATTCTTAGGGACCTGCAGACATCTCGTGCTTCCTATCCTATCCTATCCCCCTGCTGCTCTGGTACTGGAGAATGCCTTCAGCACTGCTCTCTACTCTGTCACCATCTTTCGACTCCTCCCCAAATCTATTTTCTAACATAGACAAAACTAGAATCCAAGTATTCTGACATGCCCAGTGTTATCTGCATTAACTCTACCCTCTCATGGGAGTCCCTCTTCTCTAGACAGAACCAACTAAGAACTATAGCTGATGATATCCAGAAGTTTATCAGGTCTGAGGGTTCATTAAGGTCATCCTCTGTCCAGGTGGCCCAGTTGATTGGAGCAATGCCTGGTACACCATGGTTGTGGGCTCAATTTTCAGTCAGTGCACATGTATAGGTTACAAGTTTGATCCCCAGTCTGGGCATGTAAGGAGGCTACCAATCAATTTTTCTCTCATACAAGTGTTTTTGTTTCTCTTTCTTTCTCTCCCTCCCACCCCTGCCCAGACCCCACCTCCTTCCTCTCTCTCTACAATCAATAAACATGTCATTGGGTGAGGATTTAAAAAAGAAAAGATTAAGTTTCTATTTCATATAATACAGATATGATGAAAGAGGCTTCTAAACACTTGTATCAGGGCAAATGCTCACTAAATAGTACAAGCAGGAGTTAGGGTATAGAGTAGACCCTGTCTATCATGAGAGCCTAGTGTCAATTTTATTCAGTCAGAGACCACAAAGAACACACTTACAGTTAAACAGGTTGGGCTCATTTCTTTTTGCAGCAAAGAAGAACAAACATTGAAGGGGATTTCTCAGGAAGAGGGTGTTAATAGGAATAAATAGGATGAGTGATTATATTGTGTAATTTTGGAAAGGATCTAAGAAAGCAGAGATTCCCTCTAGATTGGGAGCTATCAGAAGGCAGGAGCAATTCTATGACTGAGTATCATATATATAGGGCTTGATGGGGTTAAAGCTATAACTGGTAAACAAGCAGCAATCATTCATTTTAGCTGAGACAGAAGGAAGTGTTTGGTGTTACATGGGCTCACAGTAACCTTGTTTCATTCTTACTCCATTACAGTCTCAGAATGACCATATCTATTTTTGAGGTTTTGTGGTATTCTCCAACAGAAGAATAAGCCTAGTTGTTAATGACAGTACAGCTTGAAGTGGCATGTATAAGTTTAGTTGTGAGCATCAGGTCAATTCCTGGATATATGGGGTTACTTTTTTCTTCTCCATTTTGGAGCCAGTAGATAGGGTAGAAGCATAAACCTGTAATTCCTAGGTGCCAATTTCCTAGCACTCAAGTGGAATGTGTGGGTCACTATGAAAAACTTGGAAATCCCCTCTTACAAATGCAAACAATCAGATCAAATCAGCACAAAGCAGCATTTACTATCTACTAGTGTCATAGTAACTATAAATTGAAAAGCAAAATGAATTTGACACCTGAAAGAATTAGGTTTGAGTCCCAGCACTACTTTTCGATAGCTACGCAACTTGATAGATACATGACTCTGACACTCTTGAAGCCACAAGGATTGGATGAGATAATGTAAGTTGTACCAAGAGACTCATAACTAGGCCATCCAAAACGGTTGTCTCTGTCCCAATTTTTTAGTCCTAATGAATGTTTCCCTTTGCAGACCTCACTTTTAGGGACCTTGATCATCTTGTATGTCCCATTTTGACTCATAACATGGAATAGTTAGATTAACCCTTTAAGACATACTAAAACCTTGTCTTTACTTCAGTTTTCCATTAAAAGATTCCTGACTGTCAAAAATTGAAAGTTTGGTTAGTAAGAAAAAATGTTGCAAAGAAAATGACATGAACAAAGACAACACTGAAATTAGAAATTGGGTATGAGAAAGTCAAAGGATAAAATGTTCAAATTTATTTAGATAATTCTAAAATACTAAGCCTAGAAATGAATAATTTTAATAGGAATGACAGGTGAATCATTAAAAATCAACACTTTGAAGACCTGAGACTTACAAAACTCTTTCTGACTAGACATAAATTAGTTCTCTGACCTGATAGAAGTAGCAAAACAAACAAAAAGTAATGATCACAGAGACAAAGAGTATGTTTCAAGTTTTAAAAATTCTAGAACTTGAACTCTGGAGAAGATGGCGACAGAGTAGAGAGCAGTGCTGATGGTGTTTTCGAGTACCAAGGCAGCTGGAGGACAAGATGAGATGGCGACAGAGTAGAGAGCAGTGCTGATGGTGTTTCTGAGTACCAAGGCAGCTGGAGGACAAGATGGGGAGTGTGAGATATCTTCGGGACCCTGGGAGTTGGAGCAGGTAGCATCTGGACACAGGGGAGCACAGCCCAGAGGCAGAGGAGGCCAGCAGGACAGTGGGTGAGGCATTCCCGACCTACCGGCCTACGGGCCAAGGTCGGCTCTGGGCAGTGGCGTCTCTGCCCAGAGGGGCGCGTTTGACTGAGGCCAGCTCCGGGCTCCCTGGCAACTGGAGGTCTCAGTGGTGAAGTGCGGGCAGTGAGAGTAAATGCCTTAGGGAACGTGGAATTGAACTCTTGCAGGGGAGGGACTATGTGAGAGACTCACTCCAGCAACAAGGAGAGGAGGCTCCTTACTGGGCTGGAGGTAGAGGAGGGGAGTCCTACAAGAAGCCAGAGTGGGAGAGCAAGGAAGTGAGCCGGCCAGGGCGGCAAGAGGGCCGAAAAAGGTGCTGCTGGGCCACCAGGGAAACAGCAGCTAGAAACCCCTGCAAGGGGGGAAGCCCAGCCCTGCACAACCACACAGGCCCCCAGGCTCCACAGAAACTCCAACAGGCAAGCCTGCTAGCCAAGAACTAAGCGGGGGCAACTGACCCGCCATTGCCGGAGACAAAGGTCCCCCGAACATGCCTGGGAGAGACTCATCAACGAGGCCACATAAAGGACTCCTCTAAGAGCTGGTTGGCTTGGAGGAGTGGTGCCCGCCATGGAAGGGCGGGAAAGTGTAGGTGGACCATGGACAGTGTGACGGACAGGGGCAGCCTCCTCACAGAACTGCGGGGGCGGGGCCCATCATCACAGGGACCTGCGAAGTTGTGGGCTGCCCTGCAGGGGTGCTGGGTGCTCCTCCTGGGCAGGAACCTCTGCCAGGAGTGGGAGGGGGCTCCCTGCAGGCTCCAGAATACCTGCAGCCCTAACACCCAACCAGGCTGCTGAAGGCCCAGCCTACCTGGGGGCGGACACTCAGAACCAGCCCTGAATGTGACAATCAGAGGCCCTGCCACATGCCATGACCGGCTAGAATATAGACTATAGACTGTAAAGGCCTGACCAAGAAAAAGAGGCAGCCTCAGGAAAGGGATTGCTGCCAATCTCAAGCACCTGAGTTATACCGAGAGCAATATGAACTATTAATCCCCAATATATCCTTTGCAAAAGTTACTTCTCACATATTCTTAATCTCCCCCATACCTCAATCCACCTAAATACCCAAGACCCTCCCCCTACTCTTGAATTAAAGTCTACTCACTCTGTGGCTATAATGCATTCCCAGTCCTCAATCTAAGTATTCCTCCCTTCCCCAGGCACCTAAACCCTTTCTTTATTCTTTTCTTCCTTCATCTTTTTTTTTTTTTTTAATTTTCCTTTTCCTTTTCTTCCTGGTAAAGTCCACAGGTTCTGGCTCAACCTGGACCAATCAGAAATCATAAAGGGGGAACACACAGCTAACACCTTTCTTTATTAATATTGATTTCTCTTTGTCTAGTGACTTTCTCCCCCCTTTTTTTTATTTTTCTTTTTTTTTTCTTTCTTTCTTTCTCCTTTCTTATCTCCCTGATAAAACCCATTAGTCCTGGCTCTACCTGAACCAAACAGAGACCATAAAGGGTGAACAGACACCTAAACTTTTTCTTTATTAATATTGATTTCTCTTTCTCTTGTGACTTTCTCCTTTTTTTTATTTTCTTTTTTTCCTCAGCTAAAAGTCCTCAGGTCCAGGCTCCATCTGGACCAGTCAAGGATTATTAAGGGAGAAGAGCCATCTAAACCCTTTCTTCTTATTATTATTATCATTTTTATTTCTTTTTTCCTTTTGCATTTTTTTTTGTTTGTTTTGTTTGGTTTGGATTTTTATTTTTAGTTTTTTTTGTTTGTTTGTTTGTTTTTGTTTTTGTTTCTGCTAAATGCCCATAGGCCCAGAATACAACCAGAGAGCCCAAATAAAGGACACACCAAGAACAGCAAGTGGAGAAAATCTGGGAGACGGCAACATTGAACTCCACAAATCTCCTATCACAGAAGGATGCTCAACTAAGGCAAGGAAGCAAAGCAGGTTAACCTAAGGAAAGAACAAACATAAATAAATAAATAAAAAGCAAGAGCAGACACCCAAACTGGGGGAAAAAAGAATCAGTCCATTGCCAAAAAGAAAGGAAGAATCCCCAGAAAGAACACAAAATGAAACACAGGCACCTGGGATATCAGATAAGGAATTCAAAAGAATGATAATAGAGAGGCTCAGTGAGCTCAGCCACATCAAAGAAAACTGTAAACAACTCCAGGAAAACTACAAAGAACTCCAGGGAAATTACAAAAAACTCCAGGGAAGTTACAAGGAACTTACTGTATACAGAGTCTTTTACCCCAAAGAAGCAAAATACTCATTCTTTTCAAATGCACATGGATCATTCTCTAAGACAGACCACATGGTATATCACAAGACAAGCCTCCACAAATACAGGAAAATTGAAATCATACAAAGTATCTTCTCAGACCACAATGGCTTGAAACTAGAAACCAAATTCAAGGGAAAAACCCAAAAATTATCTAACTCATGGAGACTGAATAACATGCTTTTAAGCAATGAAGGGGTCAACAATGAGATCAAAGATGAAATCAAAAAGTTCCTGGAAACAAATGACAATGAACACACAATAGCCCAAAACCTATGGGATACAGCAAAGGCAGTTCTCAGGGGTAAACTTATAGCAATACAGGCCTTCCAAAAAAGGTTACAAGTAGTTTATAAAAACGACCTAACCACAAAGCTGCAAGAACTAGAGGAGCAATAACAAACAAATCCCAGAGCAAGTAGAAGGAAGGAAATCATCAAGATCAGAGCAGAACTAAATAACTCTGAGTTTCAAACTACAATTCGAAGAATCGAAAGGACCAGGAGCTGGTTCTTTGAAAAAATAAACAAAATTGACAAGCCCTTATCCAAACTCATCAAGAAAAAGAGACAAAGGACCCAAATAAACAGAATCAGAACTGTAAGAGGGGAAATCACAACTGATACCTCAGAAATACAAAAGATTGTAAGACATTACTACAAACAACTCTATGGCAAAAAATATGATAACCTGGATGAAATGGACACATTTCTGGAAAGGTATAATCTACCAAAACTGTACCCAGAAGAAGCAGAAAGCCTGAATAGGCCAATAACAACTAGTGAAATTAAAGAAGTAATCCAAAATCTCACAAAGCACAAAAGCCCTGGACCAGATGGCTACACAGGTGAAGTTTACCAAACATTTAAAGAGAACTAACTCCTATCCTCCTCAAACTATACCAAAAAATTCAGGAAGAGGGAAGACTCCCAAACTCTTTCTATGAAGCCAATATTATTCTAATCCCAAAACCAGGGCAAGATACAACTAAGAAAGAAAGCTACAGGCCAATATCTCTGATGAACATACATGCTAAAATTCTCAACCAAATATTGGTCAATCGGACTCAGCAGTATATTACAAAGATCATACACCATGATCAAGTGGGCTTCATCCCAGGGATACAAGGATGGTACAACATTCATAAATCAGTAAATGTAATATACCACATCAACAAATTGAAAGATAAAAACCATATGATCATATCAATAGATGCTGAAAAATCACTTGATAAAGTGCGGCAACCATTTATGATAAAAACCCTCTGCAAAATGGGAACAGAGGGAGCATACCTCAACATCATAAAGGCTATCTATGAGAAACCTGAAGCCAACATCATACTTAATGGACAAAAACTGAAAGCTTTTCCCCTAAGATCAGGAACGAGACAAGCCTGTCCACTTTCTCCACTTCTATTCAACATTGTCTTGGAAGTTCTAGCTATAGCCATCAGAGAAGAAAAAGGAATCAAAGGTATCCAAATTGGAAAGGAGGAAGTCAAACTGTCATTATTTGCAGATGATATGATAGTGTTCATACAAAACCCGATTGGCTCCACCAAAAATTTACTCAACCTAATAAACAAATTTAGCAAAATAGCTGGGTATAAAGTCAATATCCATAAATCAAATGCATTTTTGTATACCAATAATGAAATAACAGAAATAGAAGCAACAAAACAAATCCCAGTTACCATTGCAACAAGAAAAATAAAGTACCTAGGAATAAACTTAACTAAGGAAGTAAAAGACCTGTATTCAGAAAACTACAGAACAATGAGGAAAGAATTCAAGGAAGACACAAATAAATGGAAACATATACCATGTTCACGGATGGGAAGAATTAACATCATTAAAACGTCCATACTTCCCAAAGCAATCTACAGAGTCAATGCAATCCCAATTAAAATACCAATGACAGACTTCACAGAAATAGAAAAAATACTTCAAAAATTTATATGGAGCCAAAAATGCCCATGAATAGCCACAGTAATCTTGAGAAAGAAGT
>PVIW01009234.1:35587-53689 GCA_004026585.1 Noctilio leporinus
ACTACAAGGCTACTGTCATCAAAACAGCATGGTACTGGCATAAGAATAGACATATAGATCAATGGAACAGAATAGAGAGCCCAGAAATTAACCCAGGACTCTATGGTCAACTCATATTTGACAAAGGGGAAAGGAACATCCAATGGAGTCAAAACAGTCTCTTCAACAAATGGTGTTGGGAGAACTGGACAGCAACATGAAAAAAGATAAAACTAGACCACCAACTTACACCATATACACCAAAATAAACTCAAGATGGATAAAGGACTTAAACATAAGCAGTGCCACCATAAAGGTCCTGGAGAAAAATATAGACAGTAAACTTCTGGATATCCTACACAAAAATATGTTTACTGATACTTCACCAAGGGCAAAGGAAATCAAAGAACGAATCAACAAAAGGAACTATATCAAATTGAAAAGTTTCTGTTCAGCTAAAGAAAATATCAGCAAAATTCAAAGGGAACCAACTGTATGGGAAAACATAATTGCCAATGATACCTCAGACAAGGGTCTGTTCTCCAAAATATGTAAAGAACTAATGCGACTCAACACCAGGGAGACAGACAGCCCAATTAAAAAATGGGCAAAGGACCTGAACAGACAACTCACTGAGGAAGATATACAAAGGGCCCAGAGGCCTATGAAAGAATGCTCAACATCACTCGTCATCAGAGATATGCAAATTAAAACCGCAATAAGATACCACCTCACACCTGTCAGAATGGCAATCATCAGCAAATCAACAAACAACAAGTGTTGGCGAGGATGCGGGGCAAAGGGAACCCTCATACACTGTTGGTGGGAATGTACGCTGGTGCAGCCACTGTGGAAAACAGTATGGGGTTTCCTTCAAAAACTAAAAATGGAACTGCCTTTTGATTCAGCAATTCCACTACTTGGCCTATACCCAAAGAATCCTAAAACCCCAATTCATAAGAACCTATGCACACCTATGTTCATAGTGGCACTGTTTACAATAGCCAAGTGCTGGAAACAGCCTAAGTGCCCATCAGTGGATGATTGGATCAAAAAACTTTGGTACATTTACACAATGGAATTCTATATAGCAGAAAGAAAGAAGGAACTTGTACCCTTTGCAACAACATGGATGTAAATGGAGAGTATTATGCTTAGTGAAAAAGGCCAGTCAGTGAAGGACAAATATCATATGATCTCACCCATTACGGGTCAGTAATGAGCAAAACTAACAACAAGCAAAATAGAACCAAGTATATGAATACAAGGAATAGGCCTTCAGTGGTCAGGGGGAAAGGGGTTGGGGGAGGGGGGAGGGGGGAGGCAGAGGCAAGAAAGGGGAGCAGCTTGGACAAGAACCTAATATAAAGGAACCATGGACATGGACAACAGGTGGGACTGACTTTGGGGGGAATGGGTGGGTGGGGAAGGGGACAGAGGGGAGCTAAAACGGGATGGATGTAATACAACAACAATAAAATTTTTAAAAAAATTCTAGAACTTCTTTTTACAGAAGATGGGAAGGAAATGACATTTCTGGCAACAACTACTTAAAACAAAGGAATAATCACTAACCTATTGGATTGCCTTTGGTCATTTGGCTACCTTGTGACTCAAGGGAAATTTGCAAGTTTCACAAATATCTCTTGACATTTTCTGAGTGGATTCTTGTTTAACTTTCTAATATTATGACAAGGTTCCAACTAAATATCACTGGAAATCTTCTCCAGTTGCTTAACTATTAGTATCCTCAAACCTCTATTTTCCATCCATAAATTTGAGAAGCCCACCCAGATTCCTATCACAAAAAAGCAATCTTCTGCAGGAAATTCTTTGTTAGCATTATAATTCCATGTTCTTGAGATATACACATCAGTATAACAAGAAACATGGACCTGGAACAGTTTGAGGGAAATTCTATAAATTTAGGGCTTTGGAGTTGCTCTGTAAGTACCATTTTGGCTCTCATTTGTTTGACTTACTAACTACATCAATGAAATATAAAGTAGGAATAGAAACACATGTCAAGAAAAATATGTCAAAAGCCTCGTAAGCTCAGTTGCCTTGAATCCAGTGTTAATGACACCTGGTGCATAGGGTCAACAATGTAATTGTTTCCTGGGCTAGTTGGCTGTGACACACCCTTTCTATTGTTACTGGGGAGACTCGAGTTAGGGGGTTCCCCCTCCTTGGTTCTTGTCTCAGCTTGTAAGAGATTAATCCAGGCAAGAGCCAACCATATACATTAGAAATGAAATGGTAGGTTTGTTTATGAAATACAATTTGAACATGAAGCTACAAGTGGGCACCCAGTTAGTCTGAGTACCCAAACTATTGGGATTTTAGGGGTTTTATGCTTGTAGCCAGCTTCTAGGCTCACCCTCCTCCTCCTCTCTCCAGATATTGGGATAAATATACAGTTTCAAAAGCTTTCTTTCCTAGATAGTGGAAACAATACATACAGAATTTTAAGGGATTTCTCTTCCTGTGCTATCATGGTTTTTGTTTGATTTTCAAAACACCTAGCAATCTTATCGAAGCAGGCTCAGGACTGCTGAGTTAATAAGTGAGACAAGTCCCCATCCAGCTCCCTGCCTTGGTTTGCTATCTATCCTGTCTAACATTATACTCCTGCTTAGCACTCTCACAAATGGTCCCTATTGGGAAAGAGGGAAACAGCATGGATGAATCCATAAAATATATCCCTACTGTAATAAAGGGTGGAAATCTACATTATCCAGCTCATTATTAGGCATTTTACTCAAGGACTATCTTTCAAATGAAAGCAACAATATGAAATACAATATTTGCCTAACTCATCTCCATTCCTGTGACCTAGTAGATGCACATAACCAGGAGGTACTCATGGTTGTGGATGCCTAAGCCATTCTGCTCACTCTAGTTCAGTTATATATTGACTAAGAGCTACTATGATTCGTCACAAGCTTACTGATGCCAGCTCTATTTTATATATGACATAAGATGATGATAGTGAAGTAGGAGTTCAAAGGAAAAATATAGAATCAATTCTATGAAAATTAAACTGTAACTCAATTAAGACAAGTTACTTTTTAAAAACGTGAAATTAGATATGGTTGAAACAACCATAACAAATTGGTTGGGAACATAAGCCATAAACATCAGGAAGGACCCCCCCAAACACACACTTATTTCATAAAAAGTATTTTTCAAGTGGCCTTTAACTTCAAAGAAACCAAAACTGGAAATCACAGAAGACATACTATGTTGTGGTTTCAGGGAAAGACAAAAGTAGAAGTGTGCTGGGGTCAACTTACACAGAGGTCACTTCTCAAGTTTTAGGGAATTTTATGAGCCTGCTGTTGAATACTACCATGAATGAAATGGTATAATGTTACAATGAAATAAGTTACATTTAAAAAGAAAGTATTTACTACTAAAGACTCCTCCCTTCCTAAATATTTTATATTTTACAATTATCTATACTTTTGAGGTTATCTACATTTCTACTATCTGTATAGAAGAAACATAATATAATATGTACTGCTATAAATTTCTTTCCAATTCCACATCCAGTGCTATGTAGGTAGTTCAAAAGTAGCCATGGTAGGAGTATTTACACCACAGAAATCAGCAAATGTAACAATAAGGGTTATTTTTCCCACAGAGTTGAATGTTAAACATTTATCAACACACCACTAAACAGAAGTCACGCGTTGGAAGATTGTAGTCAAGTAGGTGGAGACAGAGTCTACTTGCTCCTGCACCCAGTCTGGACACTCGGCTGATCTTCCAAAAAATAAACTGAATATTCAATGGGATCTTAGCTGATATGAAGTTTGGAAGCCAAGCAGAACAGAAGACATTACATAATGGGTGGAGAGGAGATTTTATATGTAAACTGGTAAATACCCTGGGTGTGGTGCCCTGGGTGTGGTGCCAGTAGCCTAGGTGCCTGTGGCTCCTGCACCTGGGGAGAGCCTTGTCTGATGGCAGCTTTGCATTCCCCTCCTCTCCCAGTGCCAGGAATTCCCAGGCCCAGGCCAGGAGCGACTTGGAAACACCAAGTTGGGGAGATCCAGGCTACACACACACACACACACACACACACTGACCAACACACCCATAGCTGTAATTGCAAACACCAACGGAGGGGGCAGGGAGAGAGACTATCTGCACTTGGTCTGGTGGAGGAGGCTGGCAGTGGCCTGCTGTGACTGTGAGAGACTTGACTTTTTGGAGAGGTGGCATGTATGGAAAGCTGGACAGCGACTCAGTGCTGCAGTGAGAGAGCCCAGAGAGACTTTAAAAGAGGAGCTGAGGTGTGTTGAGCAGGGACCCCACGCACAGCTGTCCTGCCAGCAAGGGGAAAGGATTGGTAGCAGCTGTGCAGATTGATCAGAAAGGTTCAAAGCAAGGGGATTTCTCAGCCCCAGGCTGGGGCAGCTGCACAAAGTATAGAGTGTGGACCTCTCTATGTTGCTGGGCCATGGACTGTGCACCTGAGACTATTTAAAGCCAGACAAAGCCTCTTTCCCTGGCAGAACATCCAGGAAGGGAAGGTTACACCAAGCTCTCACCTCCTGCAGGAGCTGGGAAGATCTGCAAAACAGGCTTCCAAATGCTCAAGAACCCTGCTGGGTGCATTTCTGCAAGAGAAAGACAAGAATAATGCGTAAAGGGCCCAATTTAAACTTTTCTCAGGGAAACAAACCGCATTGGTTCAGGGCCCTATTTTGCTGAGGCCAGTGAGTCCTAGAGATCAGAAAGCTGTGCAACAAGGGGGAATCAGGTTCCAGCCCAGGCATGGCTAGGTGCACACAACAGAGCTGCCATCAACACCAAGCAGGAGGGAGCTGACCCTCTTACATAGATTGCCACCCTCCCCACTCCTCCATAAAATGGACAGCTGATTAATCACAAAGTATACATTATTGGAAATTAGCTCAGACAGACCAAGGTGGCTGGTGCAAGGGCATGGGGAACACACCCATAATTTTCCCAGAAGACTGAACAGTACTTCCCAGGGGAGACCCAGGGGCCCCACCGTCCTGATCACAGCAGAAGCCTCCTCTAGAGGCAGGTGAAGATAATATAGGCGGTGTTGCCAAAAGTAGGACAACCCACCCCCAGACCTTGAGCTGATAAAAAAACCAGAGAGGGATCCAGAAAATGAAGTCAGAAGAACTCCAAATGGCTGAGATGAATTTCACTTCACTTTTCTTCAAAATTTGCAGTGCTTTTTTCTTTTTATTTTCCTTTCTTCCTTTCACACAGCCTCTTAAAATTTCTTCTTTTACTTCGATTGGATTTCAACTAATTCACTACTTTGTCTATTTTTATTCATATTTTGCATTATTTTTATTTTATTATTTCAAATCTCACATTGTACTCTTCCCTTATCTTACACCATTTTGCCTTCTTCCTGCCCTTTCTTACTGTTCCTGTAAATTTTATTTTCTCCCCCACTACACCTTGTTCCTATTCCTTACTCTTACGATTTCCACTCCCACTACCCTCTCAAAGCCATTCTTCCTTCTTTTATTCAGCTCACATTCTTTTCCTCCCACTTATAATATTCTTATTTTCTTTTCCCCTTTATAAATTGTGACTCGTTGAGCATGGATAGTATGGTTATTGCTGTTCATCTTCAAAGATATTCCTATTGGTTCACTATTCTTTGTACTTCAAATCTCATAGGTTATTCTCCCCCTGTCTTATTCTATTTTGCCTTCTCCCCTTGCTCATTGAGTTAGAAATTTTATTTTTATTTTTCCCTTTCTTAGCCTGGATTCTATATTCTATTCCTTATTCTTATTAGTATTTCTCCCCTTACCCACCTCAAAACATTTACTGTAGACATCTCACATTCTTTTTTCCCTTTAGTTTAATATTCTTATTCCCTTCCCTCCTTTATTAATCTTTGCTCAGCTGTCACCGATATTGATCCCAGTATGATTTTTCTGCAGTTTTGTTTCCATTGATTCACTTGCTTTTTAATTTTATTTCAAACCTCATAATATATATTTCCCTTTCTTTACTCTATTTTGCCATCACTCTTCCCTGTTTTACTTGTTTTAAATTTTATTCTCTCTCTTTGCCTCATTCCTATTCCCTACTCTTATTATTTCTCCTCCTTTTTCCTGCTAAAATCATTTCTCTCCTTTAGACACCTTATATTCCCTTTTTCCTATCTTATAATATTCTTAATCTCTCTCCACCTCTATTAATCTTTCTTCAATTGCTTTTGATACTGTTGATGAAGTAAGGGGGATATTTCTGCTGGGTGGGTTGGGTTTTCTGATTATATTACATTGTTAGTTAACACCTGTACAACAGCATACGAAATGTGTGTGGCATGGCTGTGAATCCCAGTTAGCCAGCTGAAGGCAAGAACCCACCAATGAATGAGCTATCAATAAGCAAAGTCCAAATACAACAAGAGAGCCCACACAAATTGAATAAAGGGCAACACTACAGCATCCAAACCAGGAGATCAAAGAGACTGTACCACTGAAGCCCCACGGGTCTCCTACCACAGAAGGTCACACCAGAAAGACAAAGCAGCAAAGCAAACCAATCTAATATGCAAAAACAAACAAGAAGAGTCTCTTAAAATCAGGAGACAAAGAAACAATTCCCAATTAAAAGGAATGGGGAATTCTCCAGAAAGACTGCTAAGTAAAATTGAGGCAATCAAACTATCAGGCATGGAATTCAAAATAATGGTTATAGGGAAGCTCAAGAAGAATAGTGAGAACTAGAAAGAACTCCAGGGAAGCTACAAAGAACTTACTATGAACTATATCAGCATGAAAAAGGACATAGAAAATATCATTAAGATCCAGGAGGAAATGAAAAACACAGTATCTGAAATGAAGACCACAGTAGAAAAATTAAAAGCATGTTAGATGAAGCAGAGGACTGAACCAGCAACTGGGATACAACAAAATAAAAAAAAAAAAAAAAGATTCAAAACAAATGAAGAGGGTTTAAGGAAGCTGTAGGACAATATGAAATGTAATGATATCCATGTCACAGGGATATCAAAGGTAGAAGAAGAGAAGCAAGGGATAGAAAACCTGTTTGAAAAAGTAATGACAGAAAACTTCTTTAGCTTGATGAGAGAAAACATCACAAGTCCATGAAGCAAAGAGGGTCCCAAACAAGATGAACCCAAACAGCCTCTCTCCAAGGCACATCACAAAATGTCAAAGTCAAAGACAAAAAAGAGAATCTTAAAGGCAGTAAGGGAGAAACAGCTAATATACAAGGGGACTCCGATAAGGTTATCAGCTAATTTCTCAACAGAAACACTACAAGCCAGAAAGGAATGACAAAAAATATTCCAAGCAATGAAAAACAAACACCTGTAATCAAGACTACTCTACCCAGCAAGGCTCTCATTTAAAGTAGAAAGCAAAATAAGGAGTTTCCCAAAAGAAGGCTAAAAGAATACATCTCCACCAAACCAGCATTGCAAGACATGCAAAAGGGACAGCTTTAAAAAATGAAGAAAAAAAGGAGAAGGTGGTAAACACAGTTATAAAGGGGGAAAATGGCAATGAAAAAGTTCCTATCAATAATAGCCTTAAATGTAAATTAAAGCTTCAATCAAAAGACATAGGGTATCTGAATGGATAAGAAAACATGACCTGCACACATGCTGTCCACAAGAGACCCACCTCAGAACAAAAGATCTACAAAGACTGAAACTGAAAGAATGGAAAAAATATTCCAGGCAAATAAGACATAAAAAATAAGTCAGGATCGCAATAGTTACATAAGACAAAATACACTTCAAAACAAAGGCCATAAAAAGAGACAGAGAAGGATACTTTATAATACTTAAGGGAAGAATCCATCAAGAAGATATAAACATTGTAAACATATATGCACCCAACATAGGAGCAACCAAATATATAAGGAATATCTTGCAGGGCTTCAAGAAAGATACAGACAGCAACACACTCATAGTAGGGGATTTAAAAACCCCACTGTCAACAATAGATATCTATTCCAAACAATTAATCAATAGGAATATTGTGGCACTGAACAACTCTCTAGATTAAATGGACTAAATTGATATATACAGAACCTTTCATCTCAAAGAAGCAAAATATACATTCTTTTCAAATGCATACGGAACATTCACCAAAATAGAGCACATGGTAAGATATGAAACAAGCCTCAACAAATTCAATAAAATTGAAATCATATCGAGCATTCTATTGGATCACAATGGTCTGACACTAGAAACTAACCTCAAGAAAAAAACTCAAAAACATTTAAATCCATGGAGACTGAATAACATGCTATTTAATAATGAATGGGTTAACAATGAGATCAAGGAAGAAATCAAAAAGTTTCTGGAAACAAATGAAAATAAACACACAACAGCCCAAAATCTATGGGACACAGCAAAGGCAGCCCTCAGCAAGAAGTTCATAGCAATACAGGACTACCTAAAAAAAGTACAAAAATTTCAAATAAACAACCTAACCCTACATCTGCAAGAGCTAGACATCAAGGCCCAGAGTGAGTAGAAGGAAGGAAATAATCAAGGTAGTAGCAGAATTAAATGACATAGAGATTAAAAGAACTATTCAATGGATCAATAAATCCAGGAGCTGGTTCTCTGAAAAGATAAACAAAATTTACAAGCCTTTAACCAGATTCTTCAAGAAAAAAAGAGAGAGGACCCAAATAAACAAAATCATAAACAAAAGAGGAGAAATTACAACTGATGCCACATAAATACAAAGGATTGTAAGAAATTACTACAAACAACTATAAGTCAAGACATTTGAAAACCTGAGTGAAATGGACCAATTTCTTAAAATATATAATCTTCCAAAACTGAATCAAGAAGAAGCAGAAAGCCTGAATAAGCTGATAATAGGTAATGAAATTGAAGCACTAATCAATAAACTCCAAGCACACAAAAGTTCTGGACCAGAAGGCTTCAGAAGCGAATTTTACCAAACACTTAGGGAAGAACTAACTCCTACCCTTCTCAAACTATTTTTAAAAATGCAAGTAGAAGGAAGACTCCCAAATTCTTTCTATGAGGCCAGTATGATCCTAATTCCAAAGCTAGGTAAAGATACAACAAAGAAGCCCTGGCTGGTGGCTCAGAGGAAAGGTGCCGGCCTGCAAACCCAACAGTCACCGGTTCGATTCCCAGCCAGGGCACATAACCAGGTTGCAAGCCAGGTCTCCAGCCAGGTCTCCAGCCAGGTCCATTGCTGAAGGGAGGTGAAAGGCAACCATACATGGATGTTTCTCTCCCTTTCTGCCTCTCTCCCTTCCCCTCGCCCTAAAAATAATAAATAAAATCTTTAAAAAAAAAGATACAACAAAGAAAGAAAATTACAGGCCAATATTGCTGATGAACATAGATGCTAAAATCCTCAACAAGCTGGATCCACCAATACATTAGAAACATCATATACCATGATCGAGTGGGATTCATCCCAGGGGTACAAGGATGATACAATATTCATAAATTGATAAATGTAATACATCACATAAACAAAATGAAAGATAAAAATCACATCATCATATCAATAGATGAAAAAGTCTTTGATAAAGAGTAACACCCATTTACAATAAAAATACTAAGCCAAGTGGGAGGAAGCATACTTCAACATAATAAAGTCCATATATGAGAAATCTATAGCCAACATTATGATCAATGGGCAAAAACTAAAAGCTTTTGCCCTAAGATCAGGAATAAGACAAGGGTGTCTGCTTTCTCCACTTCTATTCAATATAGTATTGGAAATTCTAGTCATAGCATTAGACAAGAAAAAGAACTAAAAGGCATTCAAATTGAAAGGAGGAAGTAAATCTGTCATTGTTTGCAGATGACATGATAGTGTATAGAGAAAATCCTATAGGCTCCACCAAAAACTACTCAACTTAATGGTTTTGGCAAAACAGTGGGATACAAAATCAACATACAAAAATGAAGGTATTTCGCTGTGGCTGGAGGCAGGTGATATGCGACCATACATTGATGTCTCTCTCCCTCTCTGCCTCTCTCCCTTCCCCTCTTTCTAAAAATAATGAAATAAAATCTTTAAAAAAAAATGAAGGTATTTCGTACATCAAAAATGAAATATCAAGGCCCTGGCTGGTGGCACAGTAAATAGGGTGTTGGCCTGCAAAACCCAAAGGTTGCTGGTTCAATTCCTCAGCCAGGGCACATAACCAGGTTGCAACCCAGGTCTCCAGCCAGGTTCATAACTAGAGGCAGGTGAAAGGAAACCACACATTGATATCTCTCTCCCTCTCTCCCTTCCCCTCTCTCTAAAAACAATAAATAAAAAAATCTATTAAAAATTGAAATATCAGAAACAGAAATGAGGGAAAACCTCCCATTTACCATAGCAGCAAGAAAAATAAAGTACCTAAGAATAAATTTAACCAAGGAGGTAAAAGACCTGTACTTGGAAAACTATAGAACACTGAAGAAATAAATTAAGGAAGATGCATATACCATGTTCATGGAATGGAAGAATTAACATCATTAAAATGTCCATACAGAGTCAATACAATTCCTTTAAAATACCAATGACAATTTCACAGATACAGAATAATTATTTCAAAAATGTACTTGGAACCATAAATGACCCTGAATAGCCTCAGCAATTGTGAGAAAGAAGAACAAAGTAGAAGGGATCACAATACCAGATATCAAACTATATTTCAAGGCCACTGTAATCAAACCAGTCTGGTACTGGCATAAGAACAGACATATAGATCAACAAACCAGAACAGAGGGCCCAGAAATAAGCCCACATCTCTATGGTCAATAATTATTTGACAGAGGGAGCAGGAACATAAAATGGAGCAAAAATAGCTAATTCAATTAATGGTGTTGAGAGATTCAGACAGGCACATGCTAAAATATGAAACTAAAATATGAAACTAGACCACCAACTTACACCATACACCAGAACAAACTCAACATGTATAAAAGACTTAAATATAAGCCATGCCACCATAAAAGTCCTAGAGGAAAAGATAGGCAATAAAATTGCACATATCCCACATAACAACATATTTCCCAATATATCTCCTTGGGCAAGAGCCATAAAGGAAAGAATAAAGAAACAGGATTACATCAAATTAAAAAGCTTCTGGAGAGCCGGCGGGCGCTCGCACTCTTCTCGATTCCTGCGGCCACAGGACCTGAGGGCGTGTGGACCCGGGAGCTCCAAGACCAGGACCCGGAGCAGGTCTGCGGGTCCAAGTGTGGCGGCGGCGCACTCGCGGCGAGAATCGGAAGGAAGAGCAGACAGCAAGGATAGGCCCAGGAGCGATGGCGTCGTCCAAAGAGGAACAAGCAGTAAAAAACCTCAACGTGGAAAATGCCAACCAAGAAAATGGGAAAAAGAGTGAAAAGGAACAAGATGCTAACAGAGGAGGGCCCTTGGCTCTCCATTTGGAAGCTGGTGAATATTGTGTGCCTAGAGGAAATCGTAGGCGGTTCCGGGTTCGGCAACCCGTCCTGCAGTATAGATGGGACGGGGGTCAGAGGCTTGGAGAGCCACAGGCAAGGATGAGACAAGAGAATAGGGAAAGGGTTGGGGATGATATGAGGCAGCTGATGGAAAAGCTGAGGGGCAAGCAGTTAAGTCATAGTCTGTGGGCAGTTAGCACTGACCCCCCTCACAATGACCATCATGATGAATTTTGCCTTATGCCTTGAATATTGAAGTTGATAGGGAGATACACCTGCTTCCTAAACTGACATGTTCCTGATGTACCTTGTAAGCCTTTTGGTGGTGTTTCCTGTGGGTCTCCTGTTACCAGCTTCTAATTGAACGTTGTGTTTCACCTAATTTGTAAGTTGCTGTTAGCAGGGAAGTTTTACCTATTGCATGGAATGATGCTCATTACATATTGTGAAGCTAATAAAGCAGTTTAAAAAAAAAAAAAAAAAGCTTCTGCACAACTAAATAAAATATCAGCAAAATGAAAAGGGAACCAATTATATGGGAAAACATTATTTGTCAATGATACCTTGGACAAGGGTTTGATCTCCAAAATATGTCAAGAACTTATAGGACTCAATGCCAGGGAAACAGACAACCCAATTAAAAAATGGGCAAAGGACCTGAACAAACACTTCTCCAAGGAGGACATATAAGGAGCCCATATGCATATGAAAGAATGCTCATCATCGCTAGCCATCAGAGAGATTCAAATTAAAAACACAATGAGACACCAACTCACACCTGTCAGAATGGCCATAATTAATAAATCAACAAACAAGTGCTTGTGAGAATGTGGAGAAAAGGGAAGGTTGCTGGTGGGAATGCAGACCGATGCAGCTATTGTGGACAACAATATGGAATTTCCTCATAAATCTAAAAATGGAGCTGCCTTTTGATCCAATGATTCCACTCCTGGGATTATACCCTAAGAACACCGAAACAGCAGTTCAAAAGAACCTATGCACACCTATGTTCGTAGCAGTGCTATTTACAATAGCCATGTGCTGGGAACAACCTAAGGTCCCATCAGTACGTGAGTGGACCAAAAAACTTTGATACATTTACACAATGGACTACTATGCAGCACAAAGAAAGAACTCCTATCCTTCACCACAGTATTGATGGAAATGGAGAGTATTACGTTAACTGATATAAGCCAGGTAGTGAAAGGCAAATACTAAATGATCTCACCTAGAAGTGGAATTTAATGAACAAAACAAAGAAAGAGCAAAATAGAACCTGAGACATGGAAATAAGGAACATACTGACAATGACAAGATGGGAGGGGGGAGGGGAATAACAGGGTAAAGAAGGGGAAGGGTATAGTCAAGGAACAAGTATAAAGGACTCATCAACATGTACAACAGGTGGGGGATTGACTATAGGAATGGCACTGTGGGTGGGGCAGGGGGAAGTGACGGAAAAAATTGGGACAACTATAATTTAACAATAGTATAATTAAAATTAAAAATAAATTTTAAAAAACAAGTCTAATAGGGTAAGTGGGATTGAATTCAAAGATAAGTCCTTGACCATATGGAACAAGGCTAGCAAATAAACATACATGTATTTATAAGCTTTAAATTAAAACAAAAATACTAAATATGTATAAACATGTATCTATATATTTTATACACCAGTTTATTTCCTTCAATTAATCAAGAACTCTTCGTCCTGATTTAGTTAAGGCCTTCTACCAGACTGGAAAAAAAGTCAAAGAAATTTTTATAACTTTCTGGTAAGTGGTTTAGCAGCATTTATTAGGAGACTAGAAAATCCATACCCCTTCACCCAGAAACTTCACTTCTTTACTTTATTTTCAAAAAACCATAAAGAGTATAGACCAGTCATTTATCATATTATTTAAATTAATACACACATATATGAAAAACCTATATGTGCAGCAGTAAGAAAATGATTAAATAACACATCTAACATAGTAAAATATGGTATCACAAGTAAAATCATCTTTTCAAAGAATGTTTAATGACTACAAAGAAATCCAACAAATATTAATTGTGGTTCTCAGTGGGTGGTGGCACTTAAATTGGTTCTATGTTTTATACAAATAATACACATGCATCATTGAAATGTTAGAAAATAACAATAAATACAACTAGGAAATTAATTATCATCCATAATTCCACAAAACAAATATAACTATTTCAAGTATTTTGTTTTTCTTGTAGGTTTTTTTACCCACATGAACACACATACACATTTTTAAGTCAAAGTGGTTTTACTGAGTGCATACTATTTTAACTTTTTTCATATTAAATCTTATAATATTTCTTAACACTTCTTAAGAAGTGTTAGGCTATTTCTGCTCAACAAATTGTCAAAACATAGTGTCTTAAACAGAAATATGTTATTATTTATCTTTTCAATGGATGACTTGGTCTCAAATGATTGGTTCTTCTGTTCCATGTGCTGTTGGCTGGGCTGAAGTCATCTCAGGGCTTTATCAGCTTAGGGAATCCAATATGGCTTCATTACCATGGCTTGGTGGGTATGCTGCAAGGCTGGGCTCAGCCAGGACACTGGCAAGGCTCTCTGAATGACCCCCTACTGTCCTTGAGGTTAGCTAGACATCTTACATGGTGGCTCAGGGCTTATGAAAGTACAAAAATGAGCTTCTAGGCCTTCTTAAGTGTTAGGCTTTATAACTCACACACTGTCACCATTGCCACATTCTTTGCTTAAGGAATAGTCACCAAGCCAGCCAAAATTTATAGGCATAAAACATTAGGAATTGCCTTTGGAGAAAAATTACTTCATGCTCATTATTATTTTTTTAAATTGGAAAATACAGAAAATTGTAAGTAAAAAATAAAGTAAAAATTATACAGAAATATCATAAGATTTAATATGAAAAAAGTTAAAATAGTATGCACTCAGTAAAACCACTTTGACTTAAAAATGTGTATGTGTGTTCATATGGGTAAAAAAACCTACAAGAAAAACAAAATATTTGAAGTAGTTATATTTGTTTTGTGGAATTATGGATGATAATTAATTTTCTAGTTGTATTTATTGTTATTTTCTAACATTTCAATAATGCATGTGAATTATTTGTATAAAACATAGAACCAATTTAAGTGCCACCACCCACTGAGAACCACAATTAATATTTGTTGGATTTCTTTGTAGTCATTAAACCATGTATTATTCATATATGAAAAAAAATTATTTTTAAGGGGATTACAACACACTTGTGTGTGCACTTCTGCATACACACACACACCTTATTTCCTGTTTGAATGCCTAACTGCTATTGTCCTGCACATAGTCTATTTATTTATCATATGTGATGTGCATCTAATTTCACAGTTTAGATCCAATCTGTGTAAAGGAAAGATAAACTGCTGACATTGTAAATTTTTATTGAATGACAATCTGATGTATATATTTCTTTTCACATAAGGGAACTGAGACCCACAGAGAGTAAGTGACTAGACCAAGGTTACCAAAGTCACATTACTGAGTATCTGAGCTAGCACTGGTTCTCAGCTCAGTGTCCCTTTCTCTATAACACATTGTCTCTTTAAAAAATGCACCACCTTGTTTCAGGCAACAGTGCATCTGAAAATACTTATCTAACAGAAGACAGATACAGTCCCTACTTGACTAAGAATGAGAAGAATTATAAATCTTACAGAACAGCCTGGTCTTCAGGGATTTCTAGTCTCATAGACTCTTGGGTAAGCCAGAGAAGATCATATATGTTGCAGCAATCTACAGATAAGCACAATATTATTGCTTGGAATGGAGGCCACATGACAGAGAATCTGCTTGCTTATCCACCCAGCACTAGTCATTAAAATGTATGAGTCTGCCATTCTCATATGCACACAGCTGGGGGTGACATGAGGAAAGGCAACTGAGTCAAGTTGCAGAAGAGAGTGGCAAGAGAAAAAAGGAAAAATAAGAAAGTTGAAATAAAAAAGTATACAGGGGTGGGCAAAAGTAGGTTTACAGTTATTTCTATGGAAAGACATGCAGGTTATGATTATTAAAATAGCTTTATTAACTCAGTTGCATATACTCAAAATTGTAAACCTACTTTTGCTTACCCCTGTATAATGAACTAATCCCTATTTCTTCCTGTCCTGTAAACCATGCAAAACTAAAGAAATAATTCAAAGGAAAGGGAATCTGATTCACCAGCAGGTAGCAGATGATCCATGAAACACCAAGATAGCTCTTTTCATCTTTCAGTCCCTTCATATTAACCTTGTAAGGCACTATGGAGCTGGAGGGACCTAATTTCAACTTTCCTTCTGCTTTTCTTCCTGTGGGCAATAGCTAATGTTAACATTTTAAATAAGCAACATATCCTTTCCAGGACATAACTAGAGAAAAAGGCCATCCACTTTTATCAACCCTTCTGTAATGAGAAATCCAGTAATTTCATACGTAGGTCTAGGAAGGTTAAAAGGTGCACTAGATCATAAGAATTCTTTTCCCCTTTCCTCAAAATGAGATTGTCACCACAAACACTGATAAATACAGCCATGAAGAAGGGGTAAGAGGCTCAGAGCACTTACAAAATGTGTAGAATTGAAGAGAGCTCTCTGGCTTCCCAAAGTCATCAAGGTGAATACCAATCTTGATATACACATGCACAACTCACTGGTACCAAGAAACTGACTCTATCATGGGTAGCTTTCCTTTCTACAGTAACTGCTTGGTGCCAATAACATAGAACCTACAGTGTTTCCAAAATAAGCTAAGAAAAACACTACATTCTTATGATTTTATCTCTTTCTTATCTCATAGAAGTCAATATAACATTTTAAATATGTCAACAGCCCTGGCAGGTGTGGTTGAGTTGGTTGAAGCATTGTCCAATACCCCCAAAAGGTTGTCAATTTGATCCCTGATGAGAGCATATACCTAGGTTGCAGGTTCAAGCCCCTTGTCACAGCACACATCTAAGTTGCAGGTTAGATCCCAAGTCAGGTACATAGAGGAGGCAATTGATTGATGTTCTTCTCTCACATCAATGTCTATGTCTGTCTGTCTGTCTGTCTGTCTCTCTTTCTTCCCCTTTCTCCATCTCTAAAATCAATAATAAAATATTCTCAGATGAGGATTTCAAAATATGTAAATATTAGGTAAGGCTATTATTTATGTCTATCTTAATTTAATTTGTAGAAGTAGTTAAGTCACTGGAAACATTTTAAAAGGTAATCTATATTCACACTGCCAGAGTTATGTTTCTTAATGTTTGTATATATCAGATATATATTTTTGACTTAGCATAAGGTACCATGGTGATATTTTTGGCATTTTGTTCATAAAGATTTTTGAAGGAATGTTAACTTCTCACAAATTGCAAATAAAATACTTTTACATTTCAAAAGTAAAAAAATAAATGCAGAGATTCAACTTAGCTGCTTTAATTTTCTTAAATTGCCTCACACTACCAAGTGAAATCATGTAACATAAATGCCATGCCCTTATTACACTGCCTAAGGAGCAAATCTACAGTTCCTTCAGCGGCGTGTTTGGTGGAGTGCTGATAACTGAGTAGCAGGTGTGAACTGTAGTTTTCCCACTTTCTGGGACCTTTCCTTGTGAGGTGAATTTGTAGGGGAGCTCCAGCATAAGCTTCCTTTGATGGTACTTATATTGGCCACTATTTGTCTTTTATCCCATGTTTTTCAGACTTCTCAGAGCAAAGTCCTTCTAATCTCACCTGTTTGTACATGGTTCCTACTGAAGGGAAAATTAGACCTAACCTAAGAACTCCATGTTTGGGGCTCATGAGGTGAGTTCATTATACAAATGCTTAATGAAACTCTTCTAATGACATCTAGCTTCCTTCTAGAAAAAAGAAAACAATTATTTCACTAGTGTTTGCTTCCTCTCTCTTTCAGAAAAAGTATTCTGTGTATTATCATTTACAGGTTGCTTATTTTGATAGAAATTTTTGAGTTTATTACTTTTTCCCTTACAAAATAAGGCAATTTTTCTAGGAGCTTTCTGAATGTCATCAGAAAAATCCACAGATGGTTTACAAGTATCAAATACCCTCTCCTACACTATCAACTAGCATCAGAAAAAAATAAGCTTCTCTTTAAAAAAAAAAGGCATTTCTCACAAGCAAAAAGTATTCAAGGCTCAAAATACGCATGAACATACTTCAGAGAATACAAAAAGTTTTAATTCACATTATTTTTTAATACTGTAAAAGGAGTGATTGTGGAAAGTTGTACTGTCACTCTAACTTTCTTAGAGCAGCAGTTGAAAGTAATCAGACTTTGCCCTGACTGGTGTGTCTCAGTTAGCTGGGCATTGTCCCACAAACCGGAAAGTTACTGCCTCCATTCCAGGTCAGGGCACATGCCAAGGCTAAGGATTCAGTCCCTGGTTGGGGCATGTTCAGAGGGCAACAGATCGGATGGGTATTTCCACCCCTCTCTCTAAAATTAATTTTTTTTTATTTTATTGTTGTTGTATTACATCCATCCCCTTTTTGCTCCCCTCTGTCCCCCCACCCACCCACCCATTCCCCCCAAAGTCAATCCCACCTGTTGTCCATGTCCATGGTTCCTTTATACTAGGTTCTTGTCTAAGCTGCTCCCCATCTTTGCCTCTACCTCTCCCTCCCCCCTACCCCGTTCCCCTGACC
>PVIW01009235.1:0-53489 GCA_004026585.1 Noctilio leporinus
AAAACACTCATCCGTGAAGGACGAGAATTTGGAGGCTTTCAACCTTGGGAAGGAGAATCGAAGGCACCAAAGTTTGGGCAGGGGTGGACACAGCTATCTCTCTGTGTCTTGGTTGGTTTTTCTCCCTCTAAGGTATACATGCTTCTCAGAGGAAAAGGAACTGCTTTGGACCAACACACGATGGCTAGTTAGGACACAATACATAGATTTGAGTTAAAGAGCAAGCATTAGTTCAACCTATTCACCTTACAGGGGAAGTGGGGACGAAGAATCTGAGGCCCCGTGGGAGGGACCTAGCTCTTGGCTCTGTCCAGCAGCGCCACAGGCTGCTGGTGAAGTCAGCCCAGGGACTTGACTCAAAGCCAAAACCCCCTTTGGAGTCTTGCCCTGACTTTTTCCCTATGTAGGAGCGGAGGCCCTCAGGCCCTGGAGTTCGTTCATTCTGTAGCTCTGATTTAGCACCAAGGAAAAAATGTTCCATTGACCTTCTCCACCAGCCAAGTAGGTTCCAGGAAAGAGTTCGATTATTACTACATGAGGTGTATACCTCCCCCAACCCTGGTAGACCAGAAAGAGCCCTGCGCTGGGGGTCATGCCCTCTGTGAACAACACTGAGGGCAAACCCTAGCTCAGGCTAGGGGCCCCCACATGGAGGGACCCTGCAGGTCCCTCAGCTTTGCACTGCTTACATTTTGTTGTTGCTTATTTATCTTTCCTGCCCAGCTAAAAGCTCACAAGGGAAAATTCCTACCTATCTATTCTATGTAGTGTCCCCAGGGCCTAACAGAGCACCTGGCACAAGGTGGATGCTTCCTGATTATTGTCCAAGAATGAATGAGTTGCCCTGCCCAGGTAGCTTGCTTGATTGGAAGGTCATGCTGATGTGACACGGTTGTGGGTTTGATCCCCGGTGAGGGCACATGAAGGAGGAAACCAATGAGTGCATGGTGGATGGGACAACACATTAATCTTTCTCAAGTCTATTTTTTAAAAATCTTTAACGAAGGAATGAGTTAACCTCATATCAGTGAACTTTCTTTTTTTTTTTTGAATTTTATTGTTGTTGTATTACATCCATCCCCTTTTTGCTCCCTTCTGTCCCCCTCCCCACTCACCCATTCCCCCCAAAGTCAATCCCACCTGTTGTCCATGTCCATGGTTCCTTTATACTAGGTTCTTGTCTAAACTGCTCCCCTTCCTTGCCTCTGTCTTTTTTTTTTTTAAAGATACTGTTTTGATTCATATTTTTTCGGTAAAGATTTTATTCATTATTTTTAGAGAGAAGGGCAGCAGGGGAGAGGAAGAAAGGGAAAGAAACATCAATATATGCTTACCTTTCACCTGCCTCCTTCTATGGACCTGGCTGGAGACCTGGATTGCAACCTGGTTATGTGCGCTGGCTGGGGAATCGAACCAGTGATCTTAGGGTTCCCAGGCTGGCACCTTATCCACTGAGCCACCAGCCAGGACTTATATCAGTGAACTTTCATCTGCAAAATGATAACGATAACTTGACCCTTTCTATCCCATATGGGATCAAGTGAGAGAACATATGCAGAAGAGCCATGGGTGTTACATGAACTTGAAGAGATAGTCCGTGTGAGTCACCAGTAGTACAATGACCTTGGAAGTGTTAGCTGTATTACATTTAGCTCTTCTTCCTGTGATTTCCCTTTGATGAAAATGCATCTGAGCTGTTCGGTAACAGGACCTGACAGTGTCCTGCCCAGAATGAGAGACTCCTTGATGTTTCAAGAAACTGCACATGTCCCACAACCCCCACATTATAGATTGGGGAGGAGCCCGGTGACATTGATTTACCTTCCTGGCATCCTGAAGGGAATCGGTGGCCAAGCCAGGATGAGGTCCCAGGTCCCCTGACTGCCTGCCCCAGCTCAGTGCGTTTTCTTCATTCCTGTTAGAGAAGCTGTGGAGGATTTAATTAGCTCCAGTCTGAGGCGTGATACATGTCAGAGCTTGTTACTGTGGTGAGGCTGGTGGGCTGTCTTCTCCAGTGCTACCCCTTGTAGTTCAGCGACCCCAATTAACGCCAGCACTCAAGGCAGCCTGGCAGGCAGGTGTCACCAAGGGCCACTTCGAGGCTGGTACCCAGATTCCCTAGTACTCCTCAGACGTGCTCCCCTCCACCTGTGCTGGACCTGCTATCCTGAGCTCCCTTTGGGTGCCAATGTTGGGAAACACTTTTTCAGTTAAAAGGCACAGCATCATGTTGGTTGGCACTGAGCTGGGCTCCAGCCAGAGCCCTCACAAGGCTGAGCTGTTACTGCCCTGGAGACTAGACGCTCGGTGTTCCTGAAGAGCCAGTACAACGGACAGGACAACGGGCTTTAGCAGCCAAGAGAATCTGAACTAGATTCTTTTCATTATTTTCACATTAACATCAGCAAAAGCCAAAGAAGGTTGGAGAACTGGTCCAGATTAAAGCAAGTGAAAGCAACAAGTAGCTATAACACAGAATCCCTGATTGGATTCTGGATTGAAGGGAAGAACAGCAATTAGGAGAAAGACAATAACAAGTGTTGGTGAGGATGAGGAGAAGTCAGAATTCTCCTAATTTGTTGATGAGCCTGTAAAATAGTACAGCTACTTTGACAACGTCTGCAGTTCCTCTGAAGGTAAAATGTAGAGTTACCATATGACCCAGCAATTCCTCTCCTAGGAATACACCCAAGAGAAATGAAAACAAGACATCCATGCTCTGGTTAGTGTGGCTTAGTGGGATGAGCATCGTTTCACAAACCCAAAGATCACCAATTCAGTTCCCAGTCAGGGCATATGCCTGAGTTGCAGGCCAGGTCCCTGGTTGGGGCTGTGCGAGAGGCAACCAATTGATGTTTCTCTCTCTAGCTCCCTCTCTTCCCCTCTTTGTAAAAATAAGTAAATCTTTTTAAAAAACATATGTCCACGCAAAAACTAATACATGAATGTTCATGGTAGCAGCTTTACTCGTAGCAGACAAATGTTTACCCAACAATGAATGAACATACAAAATGTGGTATAACTATACCATAGAATAGCACTCACCTATAACAAGGGATGAAGTGCTGCTTCATGCTGTGGTATGGATGAACCTTGGAACATTACACTGCCCAAAAGAAGCTAAATACAGAAGGCCACATATATGATTCCATTTGTATGACATGTCTGGAGTAGGCGGGGAGGGAGAAGTGGGGAGTGGTAGTTCCTGGTACAGGGTCTCTTTCTGCAGTGATGGCAGTGATTTAGAATTAGTGGCAATGATGGCCTAACTTGGGGGACAAGAAGAGAATGGATATGGAGTGTATATTAGATAATAGTTTATATCAATGTGATCATGGAATTGTGGTTATTTAGGAGAATGTTCTTTGGTTTTGAGAGATGCATGCTTAAGTATCATGACATCTGCAATTTACATCCTTGTGATTCGGTAAAATGTTTAGATAGGTTAGTGAACAAGGGTAAAATATTAAAAATTGGTAAACCTAGGTGAAGAGTTTACTGGTTTTTACTGTTCTCACAACTAGCTTTTCCATTGAAATTGTTCAGAATAATAGGTTGGTAAATCATATTTTTGAAAGACAACGTGGTTGTGAATGGAGTTTCCAGACCCAGGTGGTGTGTGTGCATGCGTGTGTGTATGTGTGTGTACACGCCTGCACGCTCACAAAGCCGTGGCTTCGCTACGCATTCTGGTTCCCCAACAGAAACTGTTTGATAAAAAGACGGAGCTGTCCTTTGGCTTTCTATGGAGGTTTTACTAAATAGCCAGGATTGACTAAGTCGTTGGCCTTTGGTGATTGATTCTACATCAAGCTCCCATCACCCCTCCCAGAGATCAGGAAATGGGACTGAAAGGTCCAGTCTTGTAACCACTTAGTAGGCTCCACTGTCAGCCAGCCCCTGCCCTGGGCAGGGTCCTAAAGTCACCTCATTAACATCACAAGAGGCTCTGCTGTTCTCTTAGAACCTTCCCCCTCCCCCGCCCCCTGGGTTTTGGGAGCTGTGAGCCAGGAACTGTGGCTGAAGACCAAACACATCTAAGACATGTATTTGGGTCATCTGGATGACCCAAGATATATTTATTTCTTCCAAATTACGGTATCACAGGTAGAAATGTTAGAACACCAAGGGACAGAGACAAGTCAAAAGGCTTTTTGGCTCTCCACCTTGACCCTTTGGTCTCAGTCCAGGGTGAGACTCAACAAGCTCTTGTTTTAGCCTTCCTCTGGGGGAACTGACTCCATTGGGGCAGAGCAGAGCCCACTCACTGTCCTTAGGGAGAACCTGAAACCCACCTCCAGACCCTGCGGGCCCACGTGTTAGCATCGAAGAGGGTTTATCCTGACCTCTGATGAGCCTGAAGTTACACCAAGAGGGCCACCAGTCACAGCCGCCTCCTGGCCTCATTCCCAGGGTGGGGAGGGGCCAGTTCTCTCTTCTGTAAGGGAAATAGCCGCAAACATAATTTGAGGAGAGTGCTCAGTTAATTTTCTAAACCTTCCACACTCTCGCCTAATTGGTAGTATTTATATTTGGGGTGAGGATGCATAGAGCCCATGATAACTTGTCAGGTTCCTTGTTCCTTGTCCCTTGTCCCACTCCCCCAAATGTGGAAAAATCAGCAAGGTCTCTCTCAGGCCGTCCTGTGACATGTAGAAGGACTGCGTCACTTCCCTTCCAGAGCAAATGGTAAAACCAATCACCGAGAAAGTCCAACCTACGAGGGACCTCGGAGCCACCTGGTTTTCCTGATGTTGGCGAGGCTTTCCGCGGGTGAAACCCACCCAGGAAATAGACTCGGGAGCATTGGCAAAGGCATTTAAACCAACTGCTTTTACAGTCTGCAGGCTGACTTCTCAATGCGCAGAAATTTGCTACGAATTTATAGAGTGTTTTGATTCTAAATTCACAATGTGCATCTTTAATGGCTCCAAGTTTGGATAATTTCATGCTGTTTATATCCTGGCAGCAATGGTTTATGCATATTTCCCAAGTTATTACCCTCCTAGGAAAAGAGTGAACAACCTCCTTTCACAAAAGGCGGCCCCATATGTCCCGGTTTAGTGCCTCTCACGTCCAAGTTCATTTTGTATTGAGATGTGAGGGGAGTGTGGCAGCTGGATGAGGCGCCCACTGCGGTTTGCAGGCAGGTGGGGTTCCGGGTTTCTTGGACCCCCTTGTCTGGCTCCCAGATGGTCCTGCATTTGAAAATCGCCAATTAGGCACTTTGTAGTCCCCTGGAGTTTTTCCTTTTAAGCCACTCTTCAGCCTCATTTAACAACAACCAAAAAATGCTGCCCACCTTGATTTCCCACCCGGAAAGAATTTTGTTAAGATGCAATGACAGCCTCAAAAAAAAAAAAAAAAAATTTCTTCCTGAAAGTCCAGCCTGAGTCCAGTAAGAATGTGGGATGTAGGGGGTGTTTACTGAAACTTAAAAAAAATTCTTATTGTATTGAAATATGTGTAACGTGAAAAAAGTTAATAGTAGAAAATTGGAAGCAATTAAATGTCCAGCAGTAGGAGATATGACTCATCCATGTATTAGAATATAATACAGCCTTTGAAAATACTTTCAAAGAACTTTTAATAACAGGAAATTTCCCTTGACACAATGATAGGTGAAGAAAGCCTGTTTCAGACCTCCAATTAGGGCTTCAAATTTCAGATACGTACATTAAAACAAGATAAAAAGAATCATCATGTAATTATTAACAATGGTTAGTATTGGGTTGGTGGGATTATGGAGGATTTTGAAAGTTTTTTTGTTTTTTTTTTTAATTTTAAGATAACTGCAGATTTCACGTGCAGTTGTAAAAATATTACAAAAATATCATGTGTACGCTTTACCTAGTTTCCTGTTGGGGATTTAAATTTTCTATTCTGTGCTTTTCCCATTTCCAAAATCTATAGCCAGGGAAAATAAGGATAAGGATTGTCATTTAAAAAGAAAAAGAGCCCTGGCTGGTGGCTCAGTGGATTGGCGTCGGCCTGCGAACCCAGGGTTCGATTCCCCAGTTGGGACACATGGCTAGGTTGCAGGCCAGGTCTCCAGCCAGGTCCATGGCTGGAGGCAGGTGGAAGGCAGCTGTGCATTGGTGTTTCTCTCCCTCTCTGCCTCTCTTCCTTCCCCTCTCTCTGGAAATAATAAATAAAATCTTTGAAAAAAAAAAGAAAAAGAAAAAAGCCATACCCATTTTTCTAGAGAACCTTGCTCCAAATTGTAACTAACTGATCTCCCCTTTCCTTCTACCCGCTTTGCTGGGCCTTTTGGTCCACTGCTTAGAGCTTAGCACCTGCTTAAATTGTAGTTATATGAATCTTTCTCTATGTCTGGGCTTCCATACAGTGAGTTTATGTTGAAGAAATGGCTCAACTTCCAGAAGCAACAGGTTTCCTCAAACTCCTTGGAGACAGCAGAAAAGAAACATTTTTACACTAAAATAAAGTTCAAGTAAGACATCCCTATAACAGAGTAGAGAGTAAGATTTGAGGTGTGAGATGAATATTTAAGATTAAGCAAAGTGCTGTTTGAGAAGCACTGCTAGTGGATGTCGAAGAAATGTGCCTTGAGTTGAATTGTGCCATCTGCTTCTTCAGCGGCTTCCTGTTCCAGGGGGTGGTGTCAGTGAATACGCAGCGCTGTAGGGAATCGCTGGGGAAGAGAAAGACTGGAGTTGGCTCTCCGTAACTTTTAAAAAACCTGTTTAGATTTTCCTTCTGCCCTAGGGCTGGCCTCATGTTGCCTGAATGCACTCTGCCAGGGAGTCAGGGTCTCTGGGCCCCAGCGCTGAGGTCTGTCTGTTCCGACCTGGTAGCACATCTCTCAGTTAGCCTAAAGCCCTGACAGTCACAGGCTTCCTAAGCTCCTTATACCTAATTGAGAGTGCACAGTGAACTTGCAAGGAAGGATGTAAGCATCCTTAGAAGCTGATCTTTGTTGATGTGGGTATTTCTGCGCCTCCTTGGTGAACCTTCCACTCAACACCTCACTTTTTGTCATTTAGGAAAAAAAAAAAAAAAAAGGCTCAAGAGAAAGAAGGTTGTAAAAGTGATTAAGAGGATACCCCTCTTTTTTTTTTCCCTCCTTTTTCTTTCCTCTACAGATTATCTTGGGGATGTCAAAAGCCATTTTTATAGGCAAGTTGGTCTTTTATAAGAGATGTGTTTACCAAGCATGAAATTAACAATTTTGCACAGAACCAAATAATTGCTTATAACGTGGTGACTTCAGTAGGAAGTTTGCAGCTTGAGCAGTTATTAGCAAGGTCAGCTGGCCCATGCAATAATGCATTAAGCAGACTCTCCATCACCAAAGCCAAGTTAGCTACGCACCTTGTGAGGGCATAGGTCCCTGCCCCTGAGGATGTCACTCATGAGGTCATTTCAGATGTTGGGAGCAGTGCAGTTTATTCGCATTGCAGCCCAATAAACACTTACAGACTTCTCTCTAGCCCCAGTGTAGCATGTGACTCGATAACCAGCTATAGACTTAACTGAACTCAGCATCGTTTTGCCAGAGAACAAGGGTCAGTGCAGGTTGGAGATAGGCTGGATCTGCAGACTCAACAGGCTGTTCACAGACAACATGGGCAAAGTGATTTCACATCCGCAGCCGAACAACATGAGATGGCTGGTTTCATGGGCAACCCAGTTCAAAAGTTCCACATGTCTAGCCCGTCATCGTCACAAAATGCTTTCATGTTCATGGTCTTTTCTGAGCCTCTGTGCAGCTGATGGAGCAGCCTGGGAGCCATTATCTTCGCCCTTCTTCAGGTGAAAAGACTGCCGTCTGGCCATTAGCCCAGGGTCACATGCTCTTGGGACATCAAGTGGCCAGGGGGGATTCACCTGCTGGGAACAACTTATGTTGCTGACTCTATGCCTTGATTAAGAGACTTGAACTAGTGATGTGATGGAAGAAACAGTAGCCCGGACGAATATTCATTCCTCTAAATGGGGACGGGGCTTTTTGTAGAGAAACTAGTGCTTAGCATGGGGTTTAACAATAGAGTCAGGGGCTTCTTTAGATGATTTTGCTACATGTAAGCCTTCCAAGGACAGGGGTGTGTGGGGGTGTGTCTGACCATCTTATGCATCCATTTCTATCTGGTGAAAAGCTGAGGTTAATATGTCTGGAAATTTTGTGTCCTTTGAGCTCTGACATATTTCAGACAATGACCCAGTAGGTGCCACATCTCCAGTCATCTGTGACTCCTGTAGGAAACTAAAATTCACTCCACCAGAGGAAGGAATTGAAAGCCAGAAATGCATGTAGACTGACTCAGGTCAGCTGACACAGTGTGTTCCTTGGAAATGAAGCCTTCTGCAGTATGAAGACAGAGGCTTCCACTCTCCTCTGCCTCCTTGTGTAATTTTTAAAAGCATGTCATATGAAATGGGGCCATTCACATGAGACAGCTGTTTTCTCAGGTCTCACGCCTTCCTTTTGAATAGCCCACATAATACAACGTATAATTATTCCCTGCCTGGAGGCGTATTTTTGCCTTCTGAGTAATAGTTGAAACTTCTCTTTTTTTCTTTAATTTCTATTTATTGGTATTTCTCTTTTAGAGAGAGAGACACAGACATAGATCTGTTGTTCCATTTATTTATGCATTCATTGGTTGATTCTTGTATGTTCCCTCACCGGGGATTGAACCTGTAACCTTGGAGGATCAGGATGATGCTCTAACCAACTGAGCTGCCCGGCCAGGCCCCATAGTGGAAATTTCTTGGCAAGTGAATGCCATCGACAGGGAGCCTCTCCTTGCACACTCTGGTTCCAGCTGATCCATCTTCTCGACCACACTGGCCTCCACAGCCGCCTGCCTGCAGTAAGTACTCAAGTCATTTCACCAAGAAGGGGCTCCCCCAACTTCCTTGCTTATCCTAGAAGACCAGGAGGACTGCGTACCTCTCTGGATGGAGCCAGGCCAGTCTGATTAATTAAGGTAAATAGGAAGTGATCAGCAGTGGCTTAAGCTCCAGGCAGGTAACCTAGGCAACGGCAGGGAGTCTGCACTTCTGCTGACAAGTAATGGGGGATTCATTTCTCACAGATCTAGGGCCTTCTTATGCTCAGAGCCCACTTCAAGAGCCTTTTTAAAAGGAGCTGGGCTGTTGGATAACAGGGGAGGAGAATTGCTAATAGTCTGCCTGGGTCACCAGAGCTGTTTTGTCCCCTGCAAGAAGGGGAGAGGGGCAGTGTAATGGGCAGGTGTGATGCCAGAGGCCTCAGGGTCAAGAGCAACTCTTCAACTGTGGTAACTTGAGGAATTCCCTCCTGAGTATTGGGTTAGCCAGCTCCATGTTCCCATGCCAGCTACCATATCCTAGTCAATTTTCTCATCTGTAAATAGAACAGTAGTGTCATCTTCTAGACTTGTGAGGATAAGGCCTGTCAGTTGCCTGACATGGCCTGGCACATAGGAAGCTTGATAAATGTTGGCCCACTGGATTTTCTCTGGCTGCCTTGCCCTCTTTGCTGCCTGGAAACGGGTGTACCATGGAAGGCCGGCAGGAAAGGGGCCGGCAGGAAAGGGGGCTGCAGGTGGGGAATGCTAGGAGAATGACAGGGGTGCAGCAAGCAGGCAGGAAGGTGGGGAATGGGGGACAGCAGCCTGAGGGCCAGGTATCAGGGAGCAGTGGGCAGTGCACCCAGAGAGGAGCCGAAGCTGCTGGAGGGTCCCTTGAGGCCAAGGATGCAAAGATGTTGCCCCTTCCAGGACTTTGGGCCCAGCCGCCCCCTGGCCCAGACTGCTCGCGGAGTGTGCGCCGTTACAGCTGCTGCTCGTGGCTGGCAACAGCCCAGCAGAGCACATAATGCAGGTTGTCTGTCCACCATATGATGCAAAGGCCGTGGGGATTTAAATATGGTCGCACAAGACAGGCCTGAAATTTTGCTGTTCAGTCAGTAAGGCCGGAAGATGCATAGTACATGGTTTCCAAAGCTGCAGATGGGTTGGGGAGAGAGTTTGCAACCTGTGGAAACATTTAAGTCTTACAAGTTATAAAGGAAGAAAGAAATGTCTGGACCGTAACACCCAGTAAACAGCCCTGGCTGAATATGTTCAGACAAGCCAACCTCAGGGGCACAGTTTCCTTATTAAAAATTCTGGAAACAACACTCAAGAAACTGTTAAAAGTGGTTATCTCTAGGGAGTGGGACTAAGGGTTGGGAGAGGGGAAAGATTTCTTTTTTCATTGTATTTTTTACAATGTATTTTTTACTTTTTGAATCACCATGTGCCTTTATTATTTTTAAAATTGCAAATCAAATTATAGGGTTGTCTTTTAAAAAGTGCAAGGAAGGGGTTGGCTTAAATCATTGGTTTCCAAACATGGTTTGTGTTTTTGGTTCTAACCTTGGAACACTTGTCACATAATCTTACTTGAAAGCCTAACGAATGTATGACAAAGAAGAAATCGGAGCCCCTCCTGCCAGGACTCCCCTGCTCCCAGTTTCCAGTTGCAGCATCTGGAAGGGATCCATTCAACACAGTTTGAGCATCACGTAATTAAATGATTTCTCTCAAGCGCCTCCCACCTCTTCAGTTCTCTGCTTCCCTCCTAGTTAGCAGCCGGGCTGGGGCAGGCTAGTCCTATGCACAGGCCGCTGTGTTCACTGCAGTAGCTGCATGGGCGCCCTGCCCTTCTGTGGGCCACAGTGCCACTCTGACTCTGGGAGGCAGGAAACAGGTCACCCTTGGATTGCTTTTCGTGGTTTGAAATGATAGAGGAAAATTGAAAGGTGGATTTGCAGACAAAACTGAACCTGGGGCTTTGATAGGTAGGATGCTGAAGGGACAGTACCATGGTATGAGATGGGGGGAGACCCATTCACCTTGGAAAAGGGTGGTTGTGAGCACAAGCCTGTCAACATTATGATCCTGGCAAGTTATATAGCTTCTCTACATCTCTGCCAGAATCCATGAACAAGGGAAAATAGTGGTGCCTAGGACTGTCTCATCACATTCACAGGTGCCACCCACACTCAAAGGGGAGGGGAGCAGAAGAGGATGAGGGTCACTGGGAGTCATTCTTAGAAGTCTGCCTACCACAGATGGTTTGATTCACAATGAATGGGAAAGTCAAGCCAAGTGGTTCTTCTTCACAGGTAGTGTGAAAGCATTGGTTAAGAATCCACTAGAAAGGAATGACATGGATACAGAGGGCTATAATTTGAGGCATTAAGTGCTGACTTCCAAAAAGAGAAAGGGAGAGAAAGTGCAGTGGTGGCCAATGGGAAGAAGGATGATTTTTTTTAATGGAGGGCAATAGAAATTTTTTTTACTTGAGGCTACAGTATTTGAACTAAGCCTTGAAAGACAGGTATGAATTGGATATTGAAGAAATGAACAGAAGGGCGGGATTCCAAGTTATAGTTCTATGTTGGCACCTTTGTGTGCCAACACAGAACTGAACTGAATTCCCTGAATCCTCTCTGAGGTCATTTTGTCACTTCTTAGTCCCACAAACAGTGCTGCATAACAAAACAACACTCAGTGACTTCAAGCAACAATCATGTATTATTGTTTATGGGTCTGCAGATCAGTAGGGTGGTGTCTGTGGCCTGGCGGGGTTCTCAGCTGTGTCACTAGGCAGCCACAGTGGGCTAGGTGGCACTTTGCTGGACTTGGCTGAGTCCACTCATACCTGTCAGCTGGTCTAGGATAACCATGGTTCTTCTGTGTGTGTCTGCTCATTCACTTGCCCTTCATGCTTTCTGTCAAAGCCGCTTAGACGTGTCCCCGTAGTACAGGCAGAAGAACAAAAAATGGCGTGAAAGAGACCAAGTTTCCTAAGGTTTAGGCTCAAAATGGACACACTGTCCCTTTTGCCTCATTCTTGTGGCCAAAACAAGATTCAGAAGACCTCAACTCTTAATGGGAGGCACCTGTGATTTCACGGCAGCGGACATGGACACAGGGAGGGGTGGGGGACCAAGGAGCCACTTTCAATCAACCCACCACAGGCATCCTGAGGAATCTTCCTGAGTTCTCTAGAATAAAAAAAAGAGCCTCCCAACTTTAAATGCATTGTCTCTCAAGCAAAGCAAGGGTTTGGGCAAGAAATTTACATATGAGAAACCATTCAAACAATATAAAGAGATCTGTTAACCAGAGTTATAATAAGCAAGGCTTACAAAGCAGTCTATAGTCTTCTGTGTGAGAAGACAAAAGAGGAATATCCTGGGCAGCCTGATCCGCTTTGCTCAAGTGTTGCCTTTACCAGCCCAGATTATACTCAGCCCTCAACACCCAGCCCCAGACCCCTCTGCAGAACTGTTCCCAGAGCAACTATTCAAGGAGGGTAACTCGTGGTTCTTCTCCCAGGTCCCAGTAGCAATTTGTAGAATGAAATGATCTCCAGTCTGGCCTGTGACATAGAAACAGTGTCTTTTATGATGTTCTCCAAAGCATCTAACCCAAAGCTAACAAATACTAGTTGCTCAATAAACGTGTATTAGGTGAATGAATAGTTAGATGAATGGATGGGTGAGTAGACAGAGGGATGACATATGCTTTAGCAGTTGACCAATGCCTCCCTTAAGACAGATTTATATTAACATAAAAGTTATTTCTCTCCTTTTATGTTAGTATGTCTGCTTGAAACCTTTGTGTAATTATTCCATGTCTATGTGCTTTAAAGAAAACAAACAAATAAGCAAGCAAACAGCTGCACATGCAGAGGAGAGGAAGCCGAGTTGTGTTCTTCCTCATAAACTTTGTTGTTATTAGCATACATTTCAAAGTGAGGCCCGGGAGTTCCAGTGCTGTTAATCATTCCCTAGAGGGTGGGGTAGCTTCTCAGATAAATGTGTGAAATGCTGGATTAAACCAAGTTAAGCAGCTTTCTATTCTGTGAGACTTCACAGACTGTAAATATGTTAATATACTTTGTGAGTCTCCAAAAGGGCATGAGAATATGCAAGGGTTGAAAATTGGAAGGGATTAGCTTTCTGGTAGGTGAGGGACGTCTTAATCTCAAATCTTCCGATCCATAAACATGATGTGTCTCTCGGTTTGTTTAAATGTTTGATTTCTCTCAGCAGTGTTCTGCATGTTTTTGTTAAATTTACCCATCAAATATTTAGCATTGTAAATGGTATGTTTTATTTCAATTGTCAAGTTTCATTAGCAATACAATTGATTTTCCTATGTCAACCTTGTGTTCTGTGCCATTGCTAAACTCACTAATTATCCTAGCTTTTTTGTGGAGTTCTTAGCATTTTTTATAGGTAATCATGTCATAGACATATTATTTTGACCTGCATTTTACCACCAGGGAGTGAAAGATGAGTGACCTCACTCCTCTCCTGTTCTTGCTAAATGCAGTCAGGGTTCTGAAACCTGGTCTCCTGGATCCTCCCTCAGGGTCCTCTGCACCGCACTACATTGCTTCTCGGGTTTTCCTACTTCAAGAGAAGAAGCCTATATCAGTTAAGATTAGATTTGAAAGGCTTATGCACCACAGAAGTTTATTTTTCCCTCACCTAAAAGTCCAGAAGTTTGCAGTCCAGAGCTGATAGGAAAGTTCTGCTCCATAAAGTCCTTGGGAACCTGGGCTCCTTTCCACCAATAGCATCACCCAAGAATGTGGACCTCCTCCCCCTCATCATCCAACATGGTGGCGCTTGCAGCCTAGGCAGTAAGATAGAAAGAAGTGGGGAGGGCAGGGGTGGGTGGAGGTGCACACACCTGCGATGTATTTTCAGCCAGGCCCCAGGGATTTCCGAAACACCTGTACTCTCCACTCATGGGCTTGAGCCTAGTCTGACCACAACCAACTGCAAGACTATCTGGGAAATGTTCTGAGCGGTCATGTTCCCCGATAAAATTTCTAACACCATGGAAGAAAAAGAGGACAGCTCCTGAGGGACACACAGCAATTTCTGCACAAACCTTAAGGTTAGGAATGCAGAAGGGAAACAGTTTGAAAATGAGAGAAGGAAGAAGGTGGAAGAGTTCACAGTCTGTTGCATCTTTTAGAAATCATTTTGGGATCCAGTGAACCAACTCTCTCTAGAGTTTTGCAGCTCATTAAGTTGACCTGAGGCCATTTAGTCAGAGGATGAAGTTAATCCTCAGAACCCCTTTATGGTATTAAATCCTGTGACTGTATTAGACATGCCTAATCATGGATGACTTGCTTTCATCTAGAAGAGATAAAACCAAAGATGTCTCTGCTCATTCATTCATTCAACAGAAATTGCTGTCTCCTACCCTATGGAGCTCACAATTTGGGAAGAGGCAGACAATAATGAAATAATCACTGAAATGAATGTGAAATCACAAAGGAGCGGTAAGGATGCTATACAGGCACACTCAGGGGGGACATTATCTTTGTCAGGGAGGTCAGGGAAAGCTTGCCTGGGAGTTGGAGCCATTCCTGCAGGAGTGTCTAATTTCATAGCAGAGTGATGTGTTCTGAGAGAGCTATGGTGGTTACACCTCACATATCCTGCCTGGGGCACCGTGTGTGTGAGAGATTATTGTGTAAGAACAAGAAGGCCAGCCTGAGACTAAGGTGTGTAGGGGTGGGGTGCAGCACCAGAGGAGGGGATGCTATCAGGTACCTTCTGCTCCCCTCCCACCTCACCCCACCCTGGGGGACCTTTGTGAGCAGTGAACAGCCCGCCAGCTTGAAGATCTAAGGCTGTAGAAATCAGCTGATGGATCGCAACCTGCCAGGTATGACTGGGAGGTCACTCTTCCAGCTCAGGGCAGATGGGTCCTGTCTACTGGCCAACGCTGGCTAATAGGTAGGTGGCACTGGGAGCACAGGGTTGAGAAGAATTCTCAGAGTCTGGGATCTGCAGGGAAGAATATTATGACGAGTCGGTGATGCCCGCCTTCATCCTATGTGACTAGAGTGAATAATTGGGATATTATATGTCAGAATGCTTTGAAAATTGCAAAGTACTATTCAAATAATAGCTAATAACGGTAGCGATGATTTTTACCACTTTCTAAATCCAAATGCTGCTAAGAACTTTTACTTGCTGTATCTCAGTTAATCCTCACAGTAGCCTTTGTGCTAGATACTGAACCATGACACAAGGTAGGCCTGACTCCAAAACAAGTGCTCTTACACACTTTGTTTTGCCATTTTCAGAATGCAGCGGGTGATGATTAAGTTATGACTATTAAAGGAGCAGCTACTCTATTGCTTACTGGCTCAGTCCCTACTTCCCAACTAGAAGACTAATCTGGTGGGTTTGCGGTCATTTTTCAGTCTTGGAAAGGCTTGGAATTTGCCTCCTACTCAGCTTGCCCATTTTGCCTGTGTCTGTCTTTATCTACTGACGTCTGCTCTGTGGAGCAACGTAAGCCCTGTCTTCAGCTCAATCTCCTGAGCCTCTGAAAAATACACTTGTTAGATGGTTTCCTATGGTTGATTATGTATCTGATCCACGGAGACTTTCAAGACCCCTAGTAGATAAGGTGCAGAAGAATGATGCACTTCAGCAGATTCCCTTTCCTGGAACGGATATGTGTCTAGGACCTTTCTCCACACTGAGAAGTGGGAAGGACCGGGCGGGTGTGTGAGGTAGGAGCTAAGAGCTGTGAGGATCACAGGCATGGGGTTGGCAGCTTGCAAAACACTTCCCGTATCGGTTTTCTCCCCAAGCCTCAGTGTGGTCATTTACGAATTGGATAGAAGGACAATAATGTAGTGAAGTTTCACCTACAAAAGGGTTGGGTTACAATGAACACACCCCTTAGGGGAACATCACGTAAAATCAGTCAGCCTTGACAATTGCCCATGGACTACAAAGACAAGCCACCTCTCCAAAGTCCATTTAGGTAGTTTTTGCGCCGCCATTAAAGCTGACAACTTTCTTTGGTTGAAGTCATCACAGTGCCTTCTGGGGTAATGAAGATGCTCACCTTCCAAGTACAGGCTCACCCAGCGCCAAAATGCCCACATTTCCAGAGGCTAGCAAGAGCTAGGCCACTGGGGACACCATCCAGGGTACAGGCTCACTGAGCACGGGGACAGGAGGATTGGCAGACCACCCCCTTTCCGACTTCTTTCTCTTTGTTTGTGTCCACATGCCATTTAATTCCTGAAGGTTAAATATATGTCCGATACAATTCATTAGGTCGGACTTACCCTCTGTGAACAGGATTCAAACTTGAAAGTAGGACGTGATGAAACAAGCACCAGGTTAGGTGAGGGGAGATCTGGGCTCAGCCCCCCAGTCAGCTGCATCCATGGGACTTTGAACTTACACACTCTAAAGATGAAGTTATCACCCAAGCGTTAAAGTTCTCAGGCTGCATTTCTTCACTGCGGACCTACACAACCCTCGTGACTCAATTTTTAAAGAGAAAAAAATTAGTGTATGTCCATCCTCACTTCTGCCTTCCCTGCCCAAGTTGTACCCTCTCTGCCTCTACCACCGTGACAGCCTCTCATCATCCCTTCCCCACCTGGCTACCAGAGAGCTGTCCGGATGCCACCTCCTTATATGAAATACGTGGATTCCCAGATGCTTCAGGGAGAAAGAAAACAATCCTCATCCCTGCCCACTTCTCATCCCCACCAGGCTTCCCCTGCTTCTTTGTGCACCACACACACCACTTTTCTTTCAGTCCCACCAATGTATTATTTGCCTGGCCACCAGGCCTTTGCACAGCTACGCTTTTCCTTCTGACTGGAATGCCCTGTGCTCTGTCTGCTGAGTTAACTCCTAATCATCCTGTATCCATTGCTGACCTCCCTGAATAGATCAAATCATCCTAATCAGATCTGAAAGAAAGGGATTTTCTTTGCACCATGTCCCCTTCTTTTACGCACATGCCACTGTAACTGTTTTATTTGTGGCTTTGGATTAAAATCTGTATTCCCATGCCACACACAGCAGTGTAAAATCTGTGAGAGCAAGGTCCTTGTCTGACTCACCAGTGTATCCTGGACACTTTGCTCGGAGCCTGGCATGTACTTGTACTCATTATGCATTCAAGTGCATGGGTGGATGGATGGACGGATGGGTGGGTTGGGTTGAGAGACTCACATGAACATTATCAAGTGATCCATCAGAGTATTGTTTATTTACCCCCAGTGATAAAACATTTGGGACCTTCCTCAAGAAAATGGTTCCAGTTGCAATTGGTATTTTTAAATGAAGAAACAATTATATGCTTCATTTGCCCTTTAGATAACAGACATTACAAAATGTCTTGGCTTTTATTCTCCCCTCTGCTATTTAAAAAAATACTTTAATGAGCATTCATACCTTAAGTAGCATGCTAATGATCTTTTCTAGAACCATCTGTACAAAAGAGAGGGTGCATTGGATGGTTGTTATGGTTCTGCCCTTGGATGTACAGCAGGTCCTCAAATAATGTCGTGTCTTTCAACGTTGTTTCACTGTAATGTTGATGAGGAAAGAAATGGACTTTAGTATTTGCATGTTCTTCCCTTGTCTTCATGGGTTTTGCCCAGTTCCTCCCACATCCCATTGACGTGCACGATGGGTGAATGGGCGTGTCTGTGTTGCCCAGGCTGAGTGAGTGTGGGTGTGTGTCTTTGGTCCTGCGATGGGAGGATGTCCTGTCCAAGGCTGGTTCCTGTGCCGTGTGCTGAGCTTCTAGGATTGGCTCTCACAACCCGTGACTCAGAACTGGAATAAGCAGGTTAGAAAATAGTGATCTTGTTTGTTTTTGGTTTTTATTAATCTTCCTTAAAAGTACATAGAACTTACATTCATTCCAAAGCTTAATCTTAGAAGTGTTTGGGGTCTTTAGTTTGGTGATCCTTTTCTGTGACTAGAAATATGCTGTAGGAACATAGCTCTTGTTTGTGCCAATTAGCCTGTGGTAACGTTGGCTCCGTTATACTTCTTTTTACTAGACGTTCCAGTCTTTAGGAACCGATTAATGATGTTGTGAGGATTTACTGAGCAGGATCAGCCTTTTTAAACAACATTCCTACGTGTGAATGCCCTTGCCCTCTTAGGGAATGAGGTCCCGTCCAGATTTCCTATCCCAACATCCTGTGCTGAGATGACACCTATTGGTATGAGGGAAACTGACACACTGCCTGCCAGGTGGACCTGCCTACACGGGCCCAGCAGACACAGGCAGTCTCATGTCTACTGAGTTCTAGTGTCTCTCTTTCACTCATAAACGGTGCCCTTTAGGTCTGATGGTTTTCTCATGTAGCTTAGTCCCGGTTGCAGCGAAAGGCTGGAGTTAAGTCAACCCCTTAGTCTGGCTTGTGGAATGCCAGAACGAGAGGGGTCCTGAGCCTGCAAAGAGGGCACATTTCTGCTGAACGAAAACCAGATCGTCTGCCTGTCTACATCTCTCCCGAGATGAGGAGGATCCTCTGCACGTGGATGGGGAGTAACATTTTCTCTTTGGAATTCTACTCCAGCCTGTACCTTGCTCACCTACTGCCAAATGGCTCTACTGTAAGGCCCTTGGGTCCTGGTCCAGACTTCCTGCCCTCATTGCTCTTGAATCTTTTGTGCCCTGCTCACTCCGGCCCAGCCAGGCTCCGTGCTATCCAGTAAACGTGCCCCTTCTACTCCAGCAAATGTTTGGAATTATATCGTAATTTAAACCTCAGAACAAAATGATTCCAGCACCTTTGCAGGGCTAGCTGAGAGAGGGAGCTGGGGGGAGCCATCCTAAAATTGGCGGCAGAATCTGGCCTATAAGATGCCTTCAGATCCTAAATAAAACCTCTCTTCTGTCTTCCTCTCAGTATTGCCATTTGAGAGTGTACAGCTCTGTTCCCATTACTGTGAAGACACTAGCCACGTTGGTGAGGGACTCAGGTGTCCTCTGAGCATACACTTGAACCGATCTTTCTTCAGAATGCAGTTGGCTTGCTACACCCACCTTCCTTCCCTCCTTGCAAAGGGTGCTAGGCACACTTAATAGTGATTAAACCAAAGATTAAAATGCCATGCGTGTGTGTGAGTTTGTGGCTGTTTGAACACTAATCAATTCTTCCAGGGAAACATTAAGTAAAAGCACGAAGATACCAGCAGCAGTTGTTTAGAGAAGCCCATCAAAATCCATTTCCAATTTATCATTTACTGCGATTTCCACATTACTTCTGCCCTCCTCCTCCACCCACTGTCTGTCACCTCTTGCTGCACTTCTTCCCAACCCCCTTGCTGCCTGGAGCAGGACACCTGCAAACCAAGGGGAAGAAAACTAGCAAAAGGTGGTTGCTGAAGGAAAAGAGTCACTGCTTTTACACACAAATCCTCGAGTCTGTGAAATGAAAGAAACTGAAAATTACCCCTGGGCCAAAATTCCAAATGTGCCTTTTTGCGTAGTATTTATCATATGATTGCTCTTGCATACGAGTTGCTGTCTTTTGAGGAACATTGTCTGAACCTTTCTGGTGGCATTTGTTTCTTGTAGAATGCTGCTATTAAGAACATATTTTCCCCCTAAAAAACACTGGGCTTCTGCATGGGCATATGACCTCCTGTCAGTGAGGAAACTCTCTAAATTCTGTTTCCAGCAGTCGCCGATTGAATTGGCTCAGGTGTTAAATAGGTTGCCCGCAGGTCGCACAGTTTTATTAATAGACTCCTATCCATTTCCTATCCCCCCTAACATGGCCGTTGCAAGCATCATCTCATAACCTTTCTTTAAAAATAATGTATTAGTAGTCGCATCCCTTTATTGAGAGGGCCTAACTTTGTGCCAGACGCTGAAGCTGGATGCTTTGTGGAGATTAGTTTAACAACAAAGTAATAGGTTCTGTTAGTTTTCCCTGTGTGTTAGTCAAGGAAGCTGGGATTTACCTTCCAGGAATGAAACCTAGGTTTTTCCAACTCTGGAAGCAGAATGCCCTGAGTCATTAAATTAGACTACCTGTCACATTGAGGAGCAATCATTCATTCATTCCCTCCTTGCCCTGATATTTATTGAGGGCCTACGGTGAGCCAGTTATTGGCCTAGGAAAGCACAGTGACAAACTGAACCAGGCATGCCCCTGCCTTCAAGAAGCTGTCAGTCTGTCCCAGGGTGAGAACAGCCAGATCTGTTTGGTTTGGTTTGGTTTGGTTTTGTGGGTTGACTCTATTCTGTTAGTCTCGGATTCCATATCTGTAAAATGTGGCAGCTGGATTAGACAGATGTTTTTCCACCTTTATTGTGAATCAGAATCGTATGGGGAATAGGTTTCGTAGCACATCATTCTGGCCTCCTGTCTCCAGATACTTGGACGTAATGGTTCAGTACGGGGCCCAGGAATTCACATCCATAAGGGACCAGGTCTCCCAAGAGCCAGCCTTTGAGAGCAACTGATGTACCAACTCCATGAGCACCTGCACAGGATCTGTGCTGTTATACCAGTACCCCCAGGTGGTGCAGGAGCTGTTCTTTCAGGGATCAAGCTTTGCGAACTACTTCAGATTGGTACCTTCCACTGAGGCAGTCTCTGCACAGAGCCCTTTTAGTTCCACCAGTGACTTAAAGTCACTGAAGTTCCCAATAGTTGGGTAGCGCAAAAGGGAAAAGGCCTTGGGCGGAAGGGCTTGAGAGAAGGTGACTAAATAGCTCATGATCAGTCAGTCCCCACATTGAAATGTGTTCAGTTGGGCTGTTCCCTGACCCACCCCAAGGCTCAGTTTCCCTGTCTGTGAAATAAGGAAGGGGCCCTAGCTCCGTTTCCAAGTGGATTTACGTGTATTTGTTCACTTGTGTAGAGATTTGGTTGTCACTTTGTTTCTAGCAGAGGGCTTTTTCAAAATGAAACCCCACCTGGAACCCCAGAACGGAAAGCAGACAGATGCTCTGCTGGTCGGATTGAAAGCGGGGGTCACGCTGCTCCTCTCAGCCTACCCCTTCCCCAGGCAGCACTGAGGGGTCTCCTGTAGAAATGTAGCCCAATCCAGTTGAAATCCACCAAAGGCTCTTTTACAGCTCAGCTTCTGATTCTGTGAACGCTGAGAACTGTTTGTGGGCACAAGGCCCTTGTTTTCAATTTTCTTTCCCTCTCTGACCAGGGCATCCAGCGCACCAACTTCCAGAATGTTCTTCTCGCAACTCAGAGAGGTCCTAGGAGAGGAACTACAAAAGATTGTTACTATCATTGAAGCTGTTGTGGAAAATCTGTTGGCTTAAGAATCAGCCAGAGAATAAATAGGCATGTGGTTGATTTTATCCTGGTGGCTTCATTTTTTTTTTTTTTAACTTTATTGTTGTTGTATTACATCCATCCCATTTTTGCTCCCCTCTTTATCTTGCTAATGTTCCAGCGAGCCCCACATGCAGGGTCTTTGTAGTTAATTACGAAGGAAGTAGGGCCATTGGATCCTGCATGCCGCACAGGTGGCAAGAACAAGCCTGCGGGATTTTCAGGGGGCAAGGTGATGTGGAGAGCCCGTTCTCATCCACAGGCAAGGGAAGGTGCCTCAAGCGTGCTACCTTGGAAGGTTCTAACTGAGTCTTCAGATTGGCTGTGAGAATGGGAAAGCATCTGGCATGTTCGGACAACCCTGGACACAGAAGCTGAAGGACTGGCATGGAACGCAGCCTCGTTTAATTAGGGAAACTGACCCCTAGTGGGCCTGCTAGGTTGGGCTCATCTCCCAGACACATGAAAAACACCTTCAGAGCCAAGCCCCTGGGCGCTGCTCTCTTGGGAGTATTATATAGTCCTTTTCATTTCCCCAGCCAGCAATTGCTTGTTCATACATTCCATGCACAACTGCCAAATGTTGACACTCTTTGAGGCTGGCCCTCCTGGGGACTATAGAGAGACCAGGCCCAGTTCTGCCACTTTATTGGACCTGGAAGTCTGTGCCCAGGCCATTTGCCCTGCCTGCCTCTCATTTTTGCCATCATGAGCTCAGCCCAAATGCCTTCCTGTCCTCGAAACGTTCTCCAGCTCTCCCAGGTGGAGGTAGCTCTCTTTGAGGATCCCTTCCTGCTTCATCCAGTCTGCACCACCAGCTGCCTGTGGCCGTAGGTAGAGCCCCTGAAAGGGTCTGAATCAAGATGAACGCAAGTGTGAAATGCACACTGGATTTTGAAGACTTAGTACCCCAAAAAAGTAAAGTATGCCAATGAATTTTTAATATGCGTGGTGAAATATTTTACGTAGAGTAGGTTGGGTTAAATAAAATATGTTAGCAAAACTGATTTCACCTGTTTCTTTTTCTTCCCAGCGTGGACCCTGGACAGTTTAAAGTTGCAGATGGGGCACACATTTGTGGCTCGCTTTGTGTGTCTGTTGGACAGTGGCCATACTGCTTTTTCTCTTGAGTGAAAGGAATGTTTGTCCATCTGGTTTTTTCTTTTTTTCTCTCCTGCTATTTTTTTTAGATCCAAGAGGGTGGACAATGTGTGCCTATCATCTTCCTGACCTTTGTATTCCTGGGTGGTACATGGCAGGTGCTAAGAGCGTCATAGTAAGGGAACTAATAAATGAGCACATGATGGTCATTCAGTCAGTACCAAAGGCTCCTGTAGACAGTGTCATTTCTGGAGCTCTGTTAGTAAACTTATTTTGGCTTTTCTTTTTCACAGTTTTTGTCTTTTTTTTTTAAGGGATCACACAATCAGCAAAAGAAGGTATTTTTCTCAGGCGATGGGCAGAAGCTGAAGGATTGGCATGACAAAGAAGCCATCAGAAGGGACGCTCAGCGTGTAGGTACGAAGATAGCACATTCATGGGCAGGTCCTGTGGGGAGGGCCCATGTGTGTGTGTGTGTGTGTGTGTGTGTGCATGCATGCGTGTGTGTTTGTGTGTGTTTAATGGGGTGTCTGGACCTCCCTCCTGTTGATTCCTCACCATCTGCCACCACCCCTTCCAATTCTGGACTCCCCCAACTCGCCTGTGAGCTGACCCCTTCCTTTCTCCACTCACATCACCAGAACCACTCCCTTCAGGAATTTGCCCTGCTGCCTTGAATGGGCGATAGAAAATGTCTCCCCTTTTGGATGTATGCTACCCCTAAAATGAGGAGCAGTAATAATAAGAACCAACATTTATGAATCCCCTCCATGAGCAAGGCTCATGCTGTACCCGGCTCGTTTTCTCGGTGAACCCCTGAGTCAATCTTTATGGCCCATTTGATGAGAAGGGACCTGTAGTTCAAAGGGGCAAGGTAATCTGCTACAGTCACATGGAGAAAGAGAAAGGCTTGGAATCTGAACCCACGTCTGGAGGACGGAGCAGATCCCTACTCAGCGCTAGTCATGAGGTTGAATGAATTCAGTGGGCTTCAGCTAATGTTTTCTTTGGCTAAGGAGTCTTTTTATTTATTTATTTATTTATTTATTTATTATTTTTAGAGACAGGGGACGGGAGAGAGGCAGAGAGGGAGAGAGACATCAATGTATGGTTGCCTTTCATCTGCCTCCAGCCACGGACCTGGCTGGAGAGCTGGATTGCAACCTGGGCCTGTGCCCTGGCTGGGAATCGAACCAGCAACCTTTGGGTTTGCAGGCCGGCACCTTATCCACTGTGCCACCAGCCAGGGCTGGCTTATTAGTCTTTGGAGCAGTTTCTGTTAAGACTGAGGAGTAGGAGAGGGAAATTCTGCGGAGAGTCATTTGTAGAAAGCCTGGACTGGGAGTCAGGAAAGCAGCCCTGACACTTCTCATCAGCTATGTGACCATCCCATAAATCCCATAATTCGTGAGCCTCAGTTTCCCCATCTGTCAGTGGGACTCATGCTTTTTGTTTTGACAACCTCAGGGTGTGGGTATAAAGTAGCTTTACAGTGGAAAGCACTATAGAAATATAAGGGATTGGTATTTTATTCACTTTTATCTCAGTAAAGGCACCCACTATTGATTTTTTTAAATTACATTATGACAAAATGAGATTACAACAAGTCTTTCAATTGAGCTGAAATGATAACTTAACTGAGGTTCAGGGAAATCTGAAGACATGACATGCATTTTTCCATATGCCAGTAATTTCAAATGAAGGGTTGGGGGTTGCTTAAATTAAGAAAGAAAACATTTGAAAAGAGCTGATTTGCCAGACAATTATGCCAGGGTTATTAGAACCCTGGCCTAACTAGCAAGAAAAGAGCAAGCAGTGGAGAAATGATTCAGAATAATAATGACCAGTGCTAACTATGCACCAGGCGCGTTGCCCTGCATTACTTCCTTAATCATCGCACTGAATCTTCTTATCCCAACTAATGCCAAGGCGAAAAAGCAGGACACAAGAGAGGCTGAAGGCATGCCTGAGATGACAGGGCCGGACTGCGAATTCCGCTCTGCCTGGCTCCAGGGCCTGGACCCACCTCTCCCCTGCGCTTTCTGAGGCTTCCCTGCCCGAGAGAGACGCTTCTGCTGCATTGGTGTCCCTTGTGGGCTCTGTCCTGTTCTCGGCCCTGTCTCTCAGCTCGCCAATGGCAGATTCTGGGGCTGTCGTTGCAGGACTTGCTGTAGACACCCCACTCACCATCTGTACCCTGGGAACCCAGGGACCAATTTCCTGGAGCATCAGAAACTTTTTCTCCAGCGGGGTTATGCAGAGAAAAGAAAGGATAGCGCTTTATCCAACCAAATCTGCGACTTATAACAACACTTTTCAGGCAGTGCCAGCCAAGGCTAAGCAGAACTTAATTTGTTCACTGGCTTAAAAAAGAAAAAAAAGGAATCAAAGCATCTTTTATCATTTGTGGCAGTTTTGATTTATGTATAATATTTACTCTGCCTAGAGAGTAATCGTAGTATTTCCTCACATTTATTTAGTGTTTTATAGTTTACGAAAAGCTTGCATCTACAAGGCATCTCATTGGACTCTGTCAGCATTCTGTGGTGCCGGAAGGGAGCCAGCTGTAGTTCAGAGAGATGATGTGACTGGCCCAGCATTGATCAGCTCGTATTGGTGGACTGAGTCTCCCCAGGCAGGAGTGTTTAGGGCTCCTGGCAGAGTGGAGGGGTCGTGAGCTTTGCAATCCACAGACCTGGTTTTATAACCTTTCTTAGTCCTCATTTCTCCTTCTACAGATCGAAAGCTCTCATCTCCACCCTGCGTTCTTGCTGTGGAGGTGACATGGCATGAGGACAAGGTTTATAAAGTGCGTGACTTGGCTGTGACTGAAAGCCCGTTCCCCTCCCCTCTGTACACTTCCCCTCGCAGAATCTGGACGTACACCCTTCATCAAGCATAATGTTTTATCTTTCTGGTTGATCATATTTTTCATCCTTCTTCTCCCACTCCATTCGGTCAGCACCATTGTGTTTGCTCTTTGCCTCTAGGAAATGGAGAACAAGGGAGACCTTACCCCATGACCGACGCTGAGAGAGTGGATCAGGCCTACCGAGAAAATGGATTTAACATCTACGTCAGTGATAAGATCTCCCTGAACCGCTCTCTCCCCGATATTCGGCACCCAAAGTAAGTGTAACATCGCTCCTCCTCTGGGATGTGAGGATTTTGTCCTTGGCTCTTGTTGAGAATTAAAGAAACAGGCATGGGAAGGGCTGCTGGGAAAGGGTCCCTCCTGTTACACAGGGCCATTGTGCAAAGGTTCGTGTGATCAGCTGCTTCTAGAATGTACAGCTGGTGTGGCAAAGGGACGATGATATCCCCCCAAAGAGCCAGTCACCCTTCCCTGTCCAGACAGTGGGATCATGGAACTCTCTGCATTTCCTTTTGGCTCTGCCCCACCCCCCTACCCCCACTTTCTGGGAAGTTCACACCTCAATCTAGAAAACAATTGCAGTGGCAGTTTCAGTCCTCACTCTCTCCACTTTCTGTGTGTGGCATTTCTATTTTTTTTTTTTTACCTTTATGTTAGCTATCCTGTATACCTGAATGTTCATGTCTCTGTTACAAGCTGCCTCAAATCATTTGAGAGAGAACATACTGCAACAATGATAATAACTGTGACAGCTAACATCCTTTGAACACTTAGCACGTGGTAGGTACTTTGCTTGCATCATCTTAGGTGGGTGGGTCCAAATAATGCCTTTTTTTTTTTTTTTTTAAGATTTTATTCATTGCTTTCAGAGAGAAAGGCAGGGAAGGAAGAGAAAAGTGAGAGAAGCATCAATGTATGGTTGCCTTTCACCTGCCTCCAGCCACCAACCTGGCTGGAGACCTGGCATGCAACCTGGTTACGTGCCCTGGCTGGGAATTGAACCAGCGACCTTTTGGTTCTCAGGCCGGTGCCTATCCACTAAGCCACCAGCCAGGGCTTGATTCCTGTTTTACAGATGAGGAAACTGAGGGTTAAAGTCATTAGTCCCATAAGGGCACAGGTTGAATAAAAATCTGAACTAGGCCTTAGGTTCCAGTTCAACAAAAACTTGACCCTGGAGCTGAAGCCAGCCTGCCTTCTGGACATTCTCAGTGGGGTTACCCTGGTGGCCATGGAGATTTTCTAGCAGAGCCATTGTTCTTACAGCTGATGCACATTAGCATCAGCTGTTGGAACAGGACATTGAGCTTCACCCCGCACTTCCTGATTGAGTAGATTTGGGTTGAAGCTGAGGAGCTGGCATTATAAGTAAGCACCCATGGGGTGCTTGTGCAGTTTGTGTTGGTTCACACTCTGGGAACCACAGCAAGTGGATTTCAGAATGGCTCTATACAGAAACAGTACTGAGTAGTCCTGGAGCATAAAGTGTTGCGTTAAGGGGCTAACAGGCAGAGCCCAGGAAAAGATAACAGCTAACATTTATTAGGTGCTAACTGTATGCCAGGCATTATTCTAAGCCAGTTGTCAAAGTATGGCTGCCAAACCAGTCACACCAACATCCCCTGGGAGCTTGTTAGCATGCAGATTCTCAAATCCCAGTGCAGATCTACCGAATCCAAACCTCGGGGGTGGAGGCCAGCACTCTGTTTTAACAGGCCCTTCCTCCAGATGATTCTGATGCCCACTTCAATTTTAGAACTGAAGTCCATTAACTTAGTGAGACTTCCCAAAAACTCCATGAGGGAGGTACCTTTATTATCACTATCTTACAGGTGGGGGATTGAGGCACAAAAAGGTTAAAGATTAATTTGCATAAAATGACACAGCTGGTAAGGGGTGGCACCAAAAATTTTATGCAAAAATTCTAACTTCAGAATCTGTTTGCCATCACTGAACCATAGGGCCTCTCCCACCTACACAAGGTCTGTCCTGAATGTATCGAACCACTCTCTTCCTCTGCTAGGTTACATCCTGGCCATGCAAACTGTTTTAATTACATTGACATTGGCTTGATTCTTTTGGTAGAATGAGTAATCAAGAATTAATCTTAGTTACCCGTTTGACTATTCGCAAAATGCTTTCAGCCCCATCACAGCTGTCAGTTCCAGTGCTTTGAGCTGGAAGTACTACTATCATCTCCACCTGGTAGATATGGAAGTCTTGTAGCTGCAAGTTGCACTGCTGGCCCAGGACTGGGCCCTGTCGGTAGGGATTTCTTGCAGGAGGGGAGGGAGGGGGGCGGGGCAGGGGGACCTCAGTGTGCTTACCTGTGGGGGTTGCAATTTGTTTCCTGGTCTTCGCAGTCAGGCCTGAGAATTTTTTCATCTAAGTCTAAGAATGTAGTTCAGATATTACTGATGTTTCTGGATTCAGAAGTATGACCCGACTCTGAGGGTCAGAAACTCAATTTGTGAGTTTAGCCCCTTGCGGAATTCAGCGTTCTACACTAACACCTTTCTGAGTGGAGGAGAGAGGTGCATCTGGGACCTTTACACCCTCACCTCCGCTGTTCTGTGGTGCTGTGGGCCCTCAGCTCTGGCTGTGCCCAGCGTGCTTTTAAAAACAGAAAAGCCGGGGCACCGCCTCCAAGCCACTGGGCTCCCTCAGTTTCTGCAGGTGCAGCCTGGGGCTTGGTATTTTCTGAAATTTTTAAAAGCAATTCTCACCTATGACCGGAGTTGAGAACTGCTGATATGAAATAGGAATATTTTTACAATGAGAGGGAGAAGCCGAGTATGGTCAGAGCTTTCATCCACCCATTTACCTGTTCCTTCAGTAAGTACAGCGTGGGGCAAAAGTTGGTTTACAGTTATTCATGTGGAAAGTCATACAATAATTAATAAATAACAGTACGAGAATAAATTCTGTGTTGCATGTACTCACAACTGTGAACCTACTTTTGCCCTGCCCTGTGTATAAATAATGGTCTTTTGTGTGCCAAGCCCTGTTCTTGACACCAAGGACACAGGGTTGTCTGAGCCATTATTACTGCCTTGTGCAGGGTATGGGACAGAAGGCAGGAGGCCAGCACGCCACAGGGAAATCCAGTAATAGTGGAAAGCAGAGAGTGCCTGGAAGCTCCGGGCATGCCCCATTAGCCTTTGCTGGGAGGCATTACAGGTGGAGAACAGCCTGAGAAAAGGCCTCCAGGCACGTATATATTCTTCCCATTTGGAATGACAAGGGTGAGTCTTTCAGCTGGTGAGAGGTGGAGCCAGGATGGGGTCCAGCCCCTTTGTCTCCCAGTGCAGTGCCCTGACCTCCATTAGATATGCAGTCAAGGAAAAGAAAGGTCTTCTTAATCTAGGACCATGGAGAAGATTCAGGAGGGTCTGTAAACTTGGAGGAGAAAAGCACTGCTTTTTTATTTTAACCTTTCACTGAAATTTGGTGTTCCCTTCAATGATGACTATGGGCAACAAGGCACCTGTGATGTAGTCACAAAAACACAAACAAAAAGCCGTGTACTTTCTCATCCCTTCACAAACATCTTGAAATATCGTGGGCACCCATCACTGCTTTGAGATGAAAGGAGTTTTGTGTGTGTGTGTGTGTGTATGTGTGTGTGTGTGTGTGTGTTTAAAGGAAAGGTATTTTGTTTATTTGTTAAATCTTTGTTAAAGTTTTATATTAAAAGTGCAATTGCGCTGTTAAATCCCACTCCCTTTAAAAACACCCACAATATACCACCCTGCCAGATTAGGCTCGCTTTAAAACAGGTAAGTGAAAGATGCCACCTTTCAGAAACACCGCAGTTCACAGCTTAGCGTTCCCGTTATAAATTCTGTACCCAGTTAGGGGAGGATCCTGCGCACACTCCCCAGCTCTTACACCACAGGTCATTCCCTACCTCTGCTCAAGCTGCATGTCTCCCTTTCTCCCCTTTGCTCCCCCGTCTGAGTTCTCAGGCTGCATGTCCGTCTATGGGTCCATCCAGGGAAGCAAACGAGTCCCTGTCTGCATGTCCGTCGGGGGAGCAGAGGGACCCCGTGTCTCTCTGCACGTCCATCTGGATGAGAGTGAAGGGGGGTCTTTAGAACTACCACGGGCTCTTGTGGTTGCATGTGTTCCTGCAGAAGCACATTTATTACTGTGTTATACATTTTTTATTATTTCGATAACTATATTTCATTCTAATTGGTTTCCTTTACAATCTTGTCTATTTTCTTTTATGAATTATAAGCAATGCTCTCAGAAGCATCCATATATTTTACCAGCCTGGCAGAGGGGTCCAGGACATCAATAAGGCGAGGAACCCCTGCTCTGGGCGGATGGGAATTGAGCCCCAGCACACCACAGGCCCCTCTGTTACCAGCCTACCCACCCAGCCAGCATCCACGTTTCAGCAAAAGATGTTGCCAAACCCAGTGCTCCTGACAACCCTCCCCCCACTTTTATTACAACCCCCAGTGGCGGAAGCTGACTTCTCAGAAATGAGTTGACAGATGTCTTGAAGAGCTTTTCCTTTTTTCCAGAGGGGGGAACGTTCCTGCAGTTTGACAGCAGAAATGTGTGAATAAATTAGAGCAGTTGAGTTGCTCATTCCCTCCAGTTTCTTTTAGCTTAAACAACTTCCCCAGCAGGAGCTGAGCTTTATGTTTGCCTTTTATTCCTTCGAACTGAATTTTGGCAGCAGCATGTCAAGAACAGTGTCGAGGGGCTGGTTGTTTGCGCCAGCTGCCTTTGCTTCCACCAGGAGCTGCCCGGGGAGCGTGCAGCCACAAAGTTCTGGGCCTGACTTGCTGGGCTTGCCTGTGGGGGGCGGCCAGCTGGCTCTGTGCAGGTCTGCCCTCTGCACCTCCTGCCAAGGGAGCAGAACAGAGGCTGGCTGGTGGGCTGGCCCACCATCCCTGCCCCCTGTGGCTCTGTGAGCTGCTGACAACTAACCTCACATGGAGGCCCCTCTGGGGCACAGGGCTGATGGCAGTGGAGCCCCAGCTGCTAGACCTGAGTCTGAAGGTTCCTGTCCAAAGCCCTCTGTTGGGTGCTCAGTTTCTCCCATGTAAAGATTGTCCATGGTGGGCGTGAAAACAGTCTGCCACCCAGACTGCTCTCTCCAGTCCATGGGTTAGCTTCCAGAAATGGATGGACCTGAACGGAATCTTTGTTGCAATGGAAGGCCCAAGTCTTCCAGATCCCTGGGTCCATGCTCCGTTTTGCTTTTTCCTTTTTGCTAAGTTAACATTGTTAATTTACATTACATGCTGAATTTCCTGAAAAGAATTTATAAGCTCCTATTACTATAATATTCTCTGGAGCACCTTTATTCCCCCAACAGTCCCAGCAGTTTACAAAAGCAACAAAGGAGGGAGTTACAGCCTATTAAGGTTTGACAAACATGTATTAAATATATACTCTGAGGGGAAAAAAAGACAATTTGAATGCACAGGAAATTAAAGCCAACCACATTTGTTGTAGTAATAATAATGATATTAGTGCCCCAATATGAATGTACACATCAACATTAAAAATGCTATTTAAAAAATATATATATTTAGAGGCCAAGATGGAGTAATGGACCAGATTTACTTGCCTGCCTGAAACAATTGAAAACAATAAAAGGACGCTGGGCACCAGGATGTGAAGGACGGTACTCCTAAAGAGATGGAAAGCAAATGAGGAGAGCAGTTGATTGTCTGAGCATATTGCCGCAAGATTTCAAGCCATGAAGCAAGGAGGGGTAACCCAGGTCGAGTCCAGAGGGCTCCCTGAGTGGAGCTGATGGAGCTGAGAGTTCAGAGAGGCCAGACGCTAAGATTCACAGGACAATGTACTGAAGAGGAAAGGACTTCATGGAGACTGACCCAGAAGGCATCGCCAGCTGTGCATCCGTGTTACGGACACTGGGGACCAAAGGAGACTGTTGGCAGAGCCGCTACCTATGTTCTTGGGCTCCAGCCCTGCATGGCCACCTTGTGGATGTGTCCAGAGCTAATTGAATTGGGAACTTAATCTAAGGCCACTGTGCCCTTTCCCACTCCACCCACAAGCTGTAGCCTACCGAAAATGCAGCTGTCTACTACTCATTTATATTAAAATGACACGGTGTCAGTTCCTACCTTGAAGAGATCCCAAACTCTCAAACCTGTTAGTTATTTGAAACTGTCTCTGCAAGTCATTTATTCAGCAAATGTTTACCGTGTGCTTACCATAGGTGCTTATTGTGTGGACTAGCTCCTGGGGAAACAGCAATGAACAAAATGGGCAAAATGTTCTTCCCTCTTTGAGTTTACATTCCACTGAGGAGGGTCATAAACAAATAATTAAACATATTAATTTTTCAGATGATGATAAGTAATGTAGAAAAAAAAAAATGTAGAGTAAGGGATAGAGAAAATGATGGGAATGGGATGTGTTGTCATCTCCCCTGTGCCCTGTTAGAGGTCAGGGACTACCTCCCTGATAAGAGGACGTATGAACAGACTTGTGAAGAAGTAAGGGACTAGCAGGGCAGTTCACTGGGGAGAAGAGCCCTGTAGGCAGAGGAAACCAGTGTAAAGGCCCTGTGGCCATCATGCTTGACTTACCTTACAGAGCCCAGTAAGCCAGGAGAAGAGTGATGAGAAGCAGGGCTAGAGAGTTGTCTGAGGTGGTCAGGGCCATGGTGGGCTTTGTCTTTTACCAAAGTGAATGAGACAGGAAGCCCTGAAGAGCTTTGAGCAGAGAGCAACATCATCTGATTTTCATTTTCAAAGAACATCAGTTGCTATGTAAATATAGACTGTAGGCAGCCAGGGTGGAGGCAGGGGAAGAGTTAGGGACCGTTTACAGCAAGGCAGGAAAGTGGCAGGGACTCAGGCCATGGTGGCAGCCATAGAGTAGCAGTGGCTACATTCTAGATACTCATTGAGGATGGACACCAGACTGACTGACAGACAGTATGGATATGAGAGAAAAAAAAAAAGAGGAGTCAAGGATAACAGCAGGGTTTTTGCCAGCACAACAGAGAGATGGAGTGGCCGTTACAGGAACAAAGTCTCTGGGAAGACTAGGTTAGGGGGAAATCAAGATTTTGCTGTCAGTCAAGTTGAAGACATTATTAAACATCCAAATGACTATCAAGGAGGCAGTTGAATGACTGGTACCATTTGTGTTGTGCAAAATGGAAATGGCGACAGGATCCTTTGCTGAGTGGCTGTGTTTTTATTGTGGTTTTAATTAACTCACTTCCCTCGAAGAGCAAGAAACACCTGAGGCGTAACTGATGTAAATCTAAACAGGCCCCAAGATCAGCGACGGTCTACTGCGTGGTGGTTGGCATTTGTGTGCTGTGCTCAGGTCATGGCGTGGGTGGTGCCCACCATCTGCAATGGAGATGAATGGCTGGAGCCTTGGGCCCACCCCACCCCACTGCACTCCCACAGTGAGCAGGTGTTCATCAAACCCTCCGTAGAACAGTAATAGGCTTGGAAGACATATTTTGTACACATTTGCAGTTTTTACCCTTTTTATCATAAGCTATGTGGTGGAGTACGCTTGCTGGGCCCTTTGAAAATGGAGTATGTTAGTGTAAGATTGGTACCCCGGAGATGCCCGGGGTATGATTGATCCACACTCCTTAGTTTGGCTGGTTGTTAGCCAGGTGGTTGTGTGGGATCGCGGAGGGAGGCAGAAAGAGGGCTGGAGCCTGAATGATCTGTGAGGTGTGAAAGGAGGAAGTCCCGGTTTCTTTGGCGCATCCCTGATTTTTCAGGAGACTCAAATCGGCTCTCTGAAATTATAACTCCTTTCTGAACCACTGCCTTTCTTTCAAGACAATAGTTATTGATCCTTCAGACTGAATATTGGGATTTAAAGATGCTCATAAGCCTTCAAATAAAATGGCAGCCAATCAAATTTCTCAAAACGAGTTCTTTTCTGTAATCTTAAAAATGAGTTTCAGCGAATTCAGCCTTTGGGTTGAAATTGGCTTACAAGCAAAAAATGGCTGTCAACTAAGAATCAAAGGGGCACATGTCCCCATGATTTATGCTAGGTAGAAGCCACCCAACATCCCCGTAAGCTGATATGTGGTTTGAGGTTCTTTTATCATCCTGTAAACAGATGCATTTCCTTAGCCTAATACAAATGGAGGCTGTGCCCTCCATTAATAATAATGTTTCCCATCTATCAAGTGTTTATGTACCAGGCATCAAACTGAGTGCCTTACCAGCCTGGGCTGACTATTGTCCCCACACTGAGGTTTTGTGTGATGATCCCTTTTATCCACTCTATTTTGACAGTATCTCCTCATTTACAAAAACATTATCACAACTCCTTTGGGATTCCAGCCTCTCTGAAATTGTACCTGATGGGGGTTACTAGCTCCATTTTCCAGATGTGCAAACAGTCTGGGGAAAGTTAAGCTCTTTGCTCCAGTTCACACAGCCATAGAAGGCAAAGGCGATTCAAACCTTGATCCAGACATCTGCTCCTTCTACCGCATCATGCATAGATTGAGTGAGACCCATTCTTCACAAAGAAGAAGGGAGACAGTTTGTTTTATTTTGTATATTTTGTAGTCAATCTATATTTCTTTTTTTTTTTTTTTAATTTATTGTTGACACTGTTATACAAATGCCCCCATTTTCAAGGGAGAGACATTTGTAAATTCTCATCCCCTGTGCACGAAAGTTCTTGCAAGCAGGAATGGCTGGATAAATGGGCACAACCAGCCGACGACTCATGTTGTATTTCCTTTACCATGCCAAAGGTAATAAATATATGTTTGTCCAGGAGCAGATAAATAGCACTCTGTAAAATTGGCTACAGAGATGAGTTTGATTGCTAAGTGCATTGGTCTTGAAAGGGTGTAAGTAAAAAGAGAATAATGACTGGAGGAAAAAGACGATGATCAATTCTCTGCCTTCATTAAGATGGTATCAGGGGTAGCATAAGACAAGCACAGAGCAGCTTAATTTAGGAACAGTCTTACACAGAACAGAACCTAATTCCCTTCTAATTATAAGTCTCCTCCACACCTATTTGAGGAGAGAAATCAATAGTCCCCCCACTACACACCCCTCTCCATTCCTAAATCTGCCCAAGAAGTGAATGGTAACAGTTTAGCTTTCTGTACTTTTTCCTTTGTTTATGCAACCTGTGAAGAGGTTTGGGGTTTTGGCTTGTTTTACAAAAATGTGGCTTTTTATTTTATTCTGTAAGTAGCTTTGTTAATATTATGGTTACATGTCTAAGGTCTTTCTAGCAGCTGCATAATACTCCACAGGAATAGGATCTATTCAACTATTCTTCTGTTGATGGGCGGAGAGCGGAGAGTTACGGCAGGCAGTGGTTTCCAGGTCTTTGCTTCTGGAAACGGTGGCAAAAACATCCGTGAACACGTACCTTTACACTTCTGTTCCTTCTTTTCTCTTCATTCATGAGTCATCAAGCAACTTGGTATTAAAGCCCATTTCTTCCTAACAGCATTTGCCTGGCAGCTGATGTCCAACAGGGCTCCAAGGTGTTGTCTTTATGGTTATCATTTCATCCTGGGACATCAGGGCACTTTGACGTTGCAGATCACGGGGATTACTGGAGTTCCTCCTTCCTGCTGTCAGCCTGGGTTTCAAGTTTGGGCTTGTGGAATCCATTGCCTGTTGTGTCTGTAGGAAGACAAGTTTTTGGGTTTTTTTTTTAAGATTTTATTTATTATTTTTAGAGAGAAGGGCAGGGAGGGAGGAAGAAAGGGAGAGAAACATCAATGTACAGTTGCCTTTCACCTGCCTTTAGCTACGGACCTGGCTGGAGACCTGGCTTACAACCTGGTTATGTGGCTTGGCTGGGAATCGAATCAGTGACCTTTGGGTTCGCAGGCTGGCACCTTATCCACTGTGCCACCAGCCAGGGTGGAACCAGTTTTATCACGTGGGGCAGCTAGGTGAAGAAACTGTCACATGTTGCTGTGGAGTTTAAAAAAATTTTTGGTTGTTTTTAACAGATGTTATCGAACAAAGGGGTTTCTAAAATGTGAGTTCCAAGGGGAAAAAAAGACCACAGCCAAGATCCTTTAGATACTACTTGACCTGAAGTCCCTGGGGCAGGTCTGGGGTGAGAAACTAATGATGAACAGATGAATGGTGCAGAGGTGCCTAATTAATATTAATAAACCTGTTGTTCTCTTACCTTCTGTGAGAAGTGGGAAGAGCAGGTGAGTGCAGCTGGCTGTCAGCGAAACCTCCGCTGAATGGAAAAGGACCTTTATGAAGACATCAGCATGGGCATAAATTGTCACATTCAGTTTGCTCCTCTGACTCCAGCCAGACCATGTTAAAGAGAAATCCAATGCCAGTCTCCTCCCCTCTCAAAGCCTCACCCCCTCATTTGGAAAACAAAAGGGTTGGACTAGGCCCTTCTAACTCCAGTCTAACCCAGCAACCATCCACTGCCCACCATCTACAAGGCACAGGGATGGTCTTGTGGGCAGCACTCAGAATGCCTTCACTCTCTGTCTTTCCAGGCTATTGTCATGCTGTTTTCACCTCACACTCGTAGGCTAGGAGGAAAAAATACTGTAACTTATTACTGCTTATATTATTTGCTCCTCCATTCAACTCTGTACCCCATGGGACAGGGACAGGGACTTGTTCCTTACCATTATAATCTCAGGGCATATTATAGTATGTGTCCCATGGTAGGTGCTAGTGGACATTTCCTGAATACACAGTGATTGAAGGAGTAAACCAGTGAATGTTTTGAGCCAGGCCTGGCTGAAGCCTGGGGTGCTGAGAGTGGGATGCAGGTCTACAAGAGCAAAACTCTCCCTTTAGCCTTCCTAAAGCCACGTGCCCTTCTCTGGGGTGGCTGTGCCTGGCTCCTGGAGAACTGAAGTCAGGAGCAGTCTCTGCTGTGAGTTCTCCTGGACCAGCCTCCAAGGACACAGCCAGCTACTTCTCCCTCCATGGGGCTGCTTTAAATGTGTCAGCCTCACCTAGGTCTCAGGACAGCCTCATGGCATTACCATCCCCCTTTCACAAATGAGGAAATGGTGGCGAAGGAGCCAAGTTCTCATCCTGCAGCAGGAAAGGGAGATAACACCTGGGTCACAGTAGTTTCTGCCTCTGTCCTACAGAAAGTGGCATTAGGTCCAAAACAGAGTCATATGACTGAAAGGGCTTCAAGATCATTCAATCGTAGCAGCAGGGATTCTACTAGTTACAAGGAATAGAACCCTAACTCAGGCTGACTTAAGGGAAGAAAATGTATTGGTTCATGTAACTGTAAGGGCCAGTAGACCTTGGCTTCAGTCATAGCTGGATTTAGGTCCCTAAATGATGCCAGCAGGAACCTCGCTCTCCACCCCCTGGATCCGTTTTCTATTTTGTTAATTATTTTAAGATGGGGAAGAGTCCACATGGTGGCCCCAGGCAGGCCAGACTCATACCCTCCCAGGTTTGGTTTCAGCAGAAAAGAGCCTACCTCTCTCCCAGTTGTCTCAGCAAAGATTTTCTCTGATTTACAGGGGCCCATCCTTGAGCCTGTCATGGTGACTGGGGACAGGCAACGTTCTGATTGGCTGAGCCACTCTCCCTTGCCCACCCTCAAGAAAAGGCAAGGACCCTTCCCCCAAACCTTATAAAAATGAAGGGTGGGAGGCTCACCAAGGAAAATCGGGATGCAGTTCCCAAAAGAATAGGGATACAGGAATGGGAGAAGGAGTACACAGCAGATACCCAAGACTTGGCCATCACATCACTCCAGCTCCCGTATTGACATAAGATCCAGTGAGAAGAGAGGACTTGCTTTGTCACATGGCAGAGCAGGAGCTAGATGGCCAGAACTTCAGGTGCCTACTTGGATCCCTCAATTTTTGTTTTTCATCACTTCGTTCTTTTTGCTTATATAATTAATAGCACAGAATATTATCCCTGTAAAAGTATAATAGGTGTAGGTTTCAATTCAGGTTCCCACCCTTACCAGCTATTTAACCTTCACGTCTTACTTAACTTTCCTGTGCCTTGTAATGGAGGCAGCGAGAGTCCCTGCCTCCTAAGAGCAATATGACAATTAAGTGACTTAATGCATCTAAAGTGCTTAGAGCATTAGCTGGCATAATGGAAACCCTTAGCAGATGTTTTCTGTTATCATCATTGTCATCTTCCACCTTATATTTTAACTGCTTATCAGTATTCTGTGGTTTGAATTTTTCACATTTATGTCATCTTCCCCTAATGACAGACATTCACTTTGTAATCCTTTCACTGTTTCAACGTGCATCAGGAACACCCCCACTTGTGCCTCTGTCCTCATGCTGTGCACCTCTAACCTCACTTGGCCATGTCGGGTAGAGACCTCGTCAGGCTGGGAACCTGGGAATGTTTCTCACTCAGGTCTTAGTTGTAAGGTTCGAAAGTTCACAGGTGTTTCTTCTATGGTGCCATCTGGGGCCAGAAATACTGAGCCAAGATGGATGCCCTCTGGGAGGGCATTGCTCTGCCTGATCCTGCCCACAGCGGGGCTCCTCCAGGTGCCTCAAGAGACCACCCTGCATCTGGGAAGCCCCAAAGATTCAAATGCCCTGTTGGAGAAACAGCGATATGTTCAGAGAAGAGCACAAGAGGCCAGCGCGGTGTATCAGGTCAGCCCCGGGTGGCAGCACTGGGCAGGATGCTGCTGTCATCAACAGTTGTCCTTCAGCCTTTTTGTGTTTTCCGGATGTTTACACTCAGCAGCTACCCCTTCTGTCATCCAGAAACACAACATGCAAATGTTATTTTAAACAGATACTATCTAGATTTGAGTCCTGGATTCAAGCCACTTACCTACCTTTCTGGGCTCTGTTTTCCTCATTGAAAAACAAGGTGCACATTCCCTGGTTCATCTTCCCTCCCTGCGGTTGGTGCAGCTTAGAGGAGAGAGAAGAAAGAGTGTGTTGTAGACCATCAGGCACAATGAAGTGTGGGGAGGCCGGTCTGGTCACAGCCAAACCCAGCCTCTTTCACTGGGAGCAGGGCCCTGGTTCCCCTTCCTGGAGACCACATGCCCTGCAGCTCCTCTAGAGGCGTGGGCAAGGAGACACTTTGTGTTTACCACACGCAAAGGAACTGGGCATGTGCCACCACCTCAAGACAACATGCAGACAGGTCCTAAAGGGGACTGCTCAATGGGGATGTCACTGTGGTGGGTGATGGCCTTCCATCCATCTACCACCCCAGGTATCCTCTGTCTACTGGGATCTGACGCCTAAAACGAGGAGGAGAAACAGGGCATTTTGCATAAGCTCCCAGCAGGAAGGTGGCAGGTTGGCAGGTCTGCAGAACCAAGTGTCCTGCTGGATCCTGGAGGGATTCATTTTAGAATGTCACACACTTTTGTTTTTTAAATTTTAACAAAGGGCCTCTACTAGCTGGGGTCAAACTGCTAACAGGTGCCCATGGCAAATGTCAAAATGCCATGTTGTGCTTATTTGGTAAGTAAGTGGGTAGATAAATGGAAGAAGGAGACCAAAAGGAGAAAAAGGCACATGTTCAGGGTTGTGATTCAAGCTGAGCCTTTTATTTGAGTTCTGACTAATCTCTTAATTCCACAGCCGGGTAAAATTAGAAGTGAAGTTAGCCTGTATAATCTATTATGGCATCGTCTGGTTCCCTCACTGTAGGATGGTGTGCGAGTGTTATCCGCAGGAGGCGCTGAGGCCCAGTGCTGAGGTTTCCAAGAGCCAGTGCTCTCTGTGGGTAATAATAAATAGCTTTATTGTATTTTACCCCTTGACTCCCGGCAATTTATGACAGCTAACAACCGTCCTCCCCCATGCTGTTTCAACCAAGCAAGCCTCCTATGAAACTGGATGGAAGACAGGACCTTTTGTAGAAAACGAGATGTTGCCTGTTTTTCTTGGCCACAGAGGACTCAGCTGAGTTAAGGGAAAGAGATTTTGAAGAAGCCAATATAATGAAATTGGAGAAGGCTGGCTGAAATGATCAAAGAAATGAGAGAAGTGAGGAAGGGTGGATAAGAGCTATATAAAGCCTGGATAAAAACAGTCCAACTGATGGAAGAGCAAGAGAGGATGTAGAAGAATTCCAGAGGTCCCCAGGGGAAAGAGGGAGACTGGCTTGTCCACCAGAACTGGACTGCCGGCATCAGAGAAGTCTGGTTCGCACGGCTGCGACTGAGCTCACCGCCAGAATCCAAGAGTTTAATCCTTTACCCAGCTTCCATTGGTGCTGCTAGCAGAGAGAATTGGAAACTTGGGAGACTAAACCCTGACCCCATTTTTACCCCAACATCTCTTTCTGAAAACCGTCAATCCCTCCATCAATCCATTTTATTTTTTTGATATGTTTCAAAGTTAGTTGCCAAGAGACCTGGGCAACTAAGTCAAGTAGGGAATTGCAGTGCCATACAAGAGGAGAGATTCTAGTACTTTCATTGCCCCAGATGCCACAAGTTTTCCCAAAAGCCTTCTTATGGGTCTTGTGGAGCTCTGTCCCAGGATGCCTTTTACTTCTGGGCTGTCAATGTCAGATGTCTCCAGGCACTGGGAGGTGATATGAGGGGTGAAACAGCCCTGCTGTACGACCGTGGGGAATGGAGAGAGGTGAGAACCTGAAAGCGCCTGTTCCATAGCGAGGGACGCCCACTGTCCACTCCAGCCCATTGCTGCCATTGCTGAGGCTTGTGAGGGCTTCTGTTGTCAACTCTTTCACTTGTTAAATGTTTGCAAATGACGCTTACATGCTGGGCAAAGGGTATCTAGGCCAACTTCTTGTGTTTTATAACTGCCATAACAAATTACCATAAACTTATCAGCTTAATCACCACAAATTTATGCTTACAGTTCAGCAAGTCAGAGGTCCAGCCTGGGTCCAATGGGGCTGAAGTCAAGGCGTTGGCTGGACATTCCTTTCTAGGGGCGCTAGGGGAATCTTGCTTATTTGCATTGTTAGCAGAATTTAGTTATGAGGAGAGAGGCTCCCATTTCCTTGCTGGCCACCAGCTGAGGGCCATTCCCAGCTTTGAAAGGCCACCGCTTTCCTCGGCTCATGACGCCTTCCTCCATCTTTAAAACTAGCAGTGGTGGTCAAGTCCCTTTCATACTCAAAATCTTTACGCCTTCCTCCTCATCTCTCTAAGCAAGCTGGAAACATTCTGCTCGGAAGGACCCCTGAATTTACATTGGGCCCAACTGGATAGTTCAGGTTTCTCAAACTCATCTCAAGGTCCTTAACCTTAATCACATCTGCGAAGACCCTTTTGCCGTATAAGGTAACATGTTCACAACAGCTTCTGAGAATTAAGGCTTGGACATATTCAGCGGCAGCTACTATTCCCACTACAGTTGACTTCTGAGTAGGCCTATAAGGTTGACAGTTTTTTATTCCCTTTGAATCTGCCTGGACCTCAGGTCCTAATGAAATAGATTCCACAGATAGAGAGAAATGAAGGACAAAAGAAATCTTATATTTTCTATTATCATTGTTAGTAATAAATAATATTGGTATTACTTTTTTGAAACTGTTATATATTGTAGGAAAAAGTAAGTAGCTATGTTAATGTTAAGAACCTAGGTTCTCTTTGGGGGAATGGGTGGTTGGGGAGGGGGACAGAGCAAAAAGGGGATAGATATAATACAACAATAAAATTAAATTTAAAAAATTAATTTAAAAAAAAAAAAAAAGAACCTAGGTTCTTAGCAAAAAAGGTAAAATATATAAAACCAGACTGACATTACAAGAAAACTACACACCAATATCCCTGGTGAATATAGATGCAAAAATCCTTAACAAAATATTAGCAAACAAAATTCAGCAGCAGATAAGAAAAGATTATACACCATAACCAGATATAATTTATCGTAGGAATGCAAGGTTGGTTCTACATATAAAAATCAATCCCCAAAGGTCGCAGGTTCGATTCCCCAGCCACGGCACATAACCAGGTTGCAAACCAGGTCTCCAGTCAGGTCTGTGGCTGGAGGCAGGTGAAACGCAACCATACATTGATGTCTCTCTCCCTCTCTGCCTCTCTCCCTTCCCTTCTTTCTAGAAATAATGAAATAAAATCTTTAAAAAAAAAAATGAAAAAAAAATCAATCAATGTAATATACTCAAAACTATAGTAATAGAATAAAGAACCAAACCTGTATGATCATCTCAGTAGACACAAAAAGCATTGGACAAGACCCAACACTTTCCATGATAAAAACATTCAACAAGCTAGGAATGAAAGGGAACTTCCTCACCCCAGTAAAGAGTCTCTGAAATATCCATACTAGCATTATATTTAATGGTGAAAGACTGAAAGTGTTTCCTCCTAAGATTAGGAACAAAATAAGGACGTCTGCCCTTGCCACTTTGGGAAGGCATCTAGGTCAGAAAGAAAGAAGTAAAACTATCTGTATTTGCAGATGATACTCTCTTATATATGGGAAACCACACACAAAAATTTTTTTCAAATAAATGAATTCAGCAAGATTGCAAGATACAAGCTCAATATATGAATATCGATTGTATTTCTAATACACTAGCATGGAACAACTTAAGAATGAAATACACATTTACCAGATATTTCTACAAAGAAGATATACAATTAGAAAAATGCAATAATGAGACACCACTTCATACCCACTAGTGTGTCTATAACTAGAAGGACAATAACGAGAGTTAGTAAGAATATGTGAAGAAACTGGAATTCTTAAAATGGCTGGCAGGAATGTAAAATGGTGCTTCCACTTTAGAAGATAGTTTGGTAGTTCCTTTAAGAGTAATCATGGAGTTACTTAATGACCCAGCAGTTCTACTCCTTGGTATCTACCCAAGAGAATTAAAAACATATGTCTACACAAAAACTTGTACATGGATGTTCATAGCAGCATTAGTTATTATAGCCAAAAGGAGAAGCAACCCAAATGTCTATCAGTTAATGAATGTGGCATATCCATACAGTGGAATGGTATTGTGCCATGAAAAAGAATAAAGTGACAGAAACCAGACACAAGGGCCATATATTATATGACTCTATTTATGTAAAATATCCAGGATAGGAAAATATATGAAAACAGAAAATAAATTAGTGATTGCCAAGGACTGGGGAAAGGGAATAGTGGTTAGTAACTGCTAATGTATATGGAATTTCTTTTAGTGGTAATGAAAATGTTTTGGAGTTAGATACTTTGTGAGTATATTAAAAACTACTAAATTGTATACTTTTAGGTATGCAAAAGGATGAACTTTTTTTTTTTAAGATTTTATTTCATTATTTTTTAGAAAGAGGGGAAGGGAGAGAGGCAGAGAGGGAGAGAGACATCAGCGTATGGTTGCGTTTCACTTGCCTCCAGCTACAGACCTGACTCGAGATCTGGTTCGCAACCTGGTTATGTGCCCTGGCTGGGGAATCGAACCTGCGACCTTTGGGTTCGCAGGCCGGTGCCTTAACCACTGTGCTACCAGCCAAAAGGATGAATTTTATGTGGAATTTTATGGTACGTGAATCATAGCTCAGTAAAAGGAAATACAATATAAATGTAAAGTTTAGTAAAATTCTGGGATCCTATATATGAAATATAAAATTTCAGCATAGCACTGACTGGGTTTGACCCCCAATCAGTGTGTGTATGGGAGGCACCCAATTGATGTTTCTCTCTCACATTCCACCCCCCCCCCCCGCCATCAATAAGCATATCTTCAGGTAAGAAAAATATAAATTCACCATAAACTCAGGATGAATCTATTAAAGTCTGTTTCTAGCTCTGGCTACTATAAAGGCACAGAAACCATAACCAAGTGGCAATGAGCACCTTAGTACCAGTATCAGAACGTGATATTGATGACAGTAAGGAGCCAGGGTTCTTTGGCAGAATGGCTGATTCCAGGTTAGGGCAGAAAATGTACCAGTTAAGCCTGGAGAGCCTTCTGGTATCTTAGCAAGCTGGCAAGGTATCAGTATTCTCAGTCATGGTCAAAGGACTTGGAACCAACTTGAAAAGATGCCCTTGGGCTAAGATGGGCTTATTTGGGAATCAGTAAGAATAATAGTTGCACTGAATTGAGATTTTAATTATATTAAAATATATGAGTTCGTAATGAAAACCAGTAATTCCAGTATTTGCCATCTTTGGGGATGCTGGAGAACCAGGTCATTCTGGAAAATGGTAAACAAAGAATCAAGAACTTACCCTGTCTTTTTTGTACTTTGGGTAACCAGATATTTGATTTGGTAGTTTTTCTTGATAGAAGCATTCCAGCTAGTAAATGAAGATTGATAAAATTAGAATATCATTGTTTTTGTAAACCCTCAATGAAATAAAGGATTCATTATTGAAAACCATCAGCATTGCAAAAGGAAAGCTAACTGAATGTTGTGTATATCCCATCAGATGCTCTCACCTACGAGGAGGTTGCCTGAATATCTCATCCAACTAGGTCAGAACTCTAGATATAACTACCAGTTTACAGGAACTGGGGGTGGGGCGGGTGGGGAGTGGACAGATAAACATGTTCAGAGAACCTGCAGGGCGCGCAGCAAAATGCAGACTATGGGAAATCCTACAGGACAAATGACCCCATTTCTTCAACAAATGAATTGTAAGTAACAAAGAAACTTAAGGAGACACATCAGCTAAAGGCAGTATACGAGCTGTCTCTTGATCCTGATTTATACAGACCAACTGTAAAAAAACAAGATCCAGGAATTTTGAACACCAATTAGATATTTGATATTAAGGAACTGTGATAATTCTTTGGGGTATTATAATGATACTGAAGACCCACAGGGGCAGGGTCCCCCGCTCTGAGGCTTACCATTGGTGGAGAGCAGAGGAAAAAATGTGCCTTTTGCTCATAGGGCCCAGGGAGGAAAAGAGAGGGGTAAGCCAGTGAAGCCCAGTTTATTCTTCCAGACTCATGGATAAATGGTTTCTCCTCTATTAACGAGGAATGTGCAGGGATGGGGAGAAAGGCCAGAGATGCTGAAGGACTGTCCTCCCCGTGGGGTCGTGAGGATGGACGACCGTGTTCCTATCATGGTGGAGGCCTAAATAAGTTAACACATGTAAACCACTGGCTGCCCTTGTTCTGGGTCTTGTATACTTAGCCCTGGGTCCTGCATGTATGGGGACCGGAGGCAGGACTTGAGGATGCCAAGTAGAAAAAGGTTCTGGAATGACAAGAGGTACCTCCAGCTTTCACTCAGTTCCTGAAGGCTGGAGAGGAAGTGCGATTTGCAGTTTGCTGAGCCAGGTGCCTGAGTTCTCTTGGCGAGCTGAGAGCTAAACTTGTCTTCTCCCTGTCCCCTTGCCTCCTTCCAGCTGCAACAGCAAACGCTACCTGCAGACGCTCCCCAACACCAGCATCATCATTCCCTTCCACAACGAGGGGTGGTCGTCCCTCCTCCGCACTGTGCACAGCGTGCTGAACCGCTCACCTCCGGAGCTGATCGCTGAGATCGTGCTGGTGGATGACTTCAGTGACCGAGGTAGGACCCGTCTGCCCAGTCCCTGCTCTTCATGCCCCATCCAGGGACTTGCTTGCCAGACGGGGGCAGGTTGTCCCTCCATCAGCAGCGCTAACGTGTGGGCTACCATTTACTGATGCTTGCTGCGTGCCTGGCCATGAACCTGGCTCTGTACACACACATTATCTTATTTGGTCCTCAGAGCACCCCATGAAGTAGTTTCTATTTTTATCCCATTTCTATCATGATAGAAATGCATTAAACTGCAAATAACAGAAAACTTGACAAATAATAGTCCAGGCAAATACAGGGTTTCTTTATTTGATCATTCATACAATTAAGGATTGGTACAGCTGCTCAAGGCTATCATCAAAGAGCCAATCAGGCTTCTCCTTTCTTTCTGCTTCCTCATCCTCATGATCCCAGAATGGCTGCTGTAGCTCAGGGAGAAGGAGGAAGGGCAAAGAAAACAAAGCCTCTTTCTTTCAAGACTTCACCTTCTTATTCAAGAAAGTCTTTTCTTAGGAAAGACCTATGGCCACAACTATGACACCTGGGCACCGGTATCTGCCAGGGTGGCTGGGCCGCAGGAGTGTTTGACTTGGGGCTTCTTTGTAGAGGTAGGAAAGGGAAAGTGGATTAGAGAAGGTGTCCTAAGCCCCTTACAGTATCTGCCAGGCCATTTAACAGAAAACTGAGTCCCAGAGCTTAAGTAACTTATCCTTGGTTACCCAGCACTTAAGTGGTGATGTGGTGATCAAGCCATGTCTGTCCGGCCCCAAGCATGTGACCTTAGCCACTGTAACACACCGCCTTGCAGCCAGCCATCTCGACCTTATTCTTTGCATCAAAGGTTTCACCAGTTGCAAGAAAATCAAGAGCAATCCTCTCCGCTGCTCACATTCTTTAGAGGCACTCATCAGTAGTAAAGAGGGGGAGTCTAAGTGCACTCCAAAGTAATCAAAGCTGACCTTCCTGTTGACCCATTTTTAATACTGCACTCTTAATTACATGCCTTTGGTGAGAGGCCTCAGTGGTATGTGTGTACACATACACACACACATGCGCGCGTGCGCGCACACACTCGCGCACACACAACTTGAACTCAGTTTCTACCACCTCTAAAATCCTTCCCTAACTCTTGACCTACACCCATTGTCGTGGAACCCTTTATTTTTCTTTCTTGGTGCTTATCACAGGCAGAATTAAAATATAAGTAAGTATAATGACGTGTAAGCATGATGCGTGTTAACCTTGGCTGATGGCATGTCTCCTACTAGACAGCAGAGTGGGCTAAGAGTGGGTGCAGCCACACTGGTCTTCACTTATCAGACGTACGTGTTTGCTGAATGAGTGATCAGAGTTCTTTGTTCTCGTCATATTCAGTGACCATGGTTATGGTAGCAACTGGCACCTTATACAAGAATTATTTGTGTCCCTGAAGTGAGGTCCATGAGCCCACTGAGGCTAGGAGTGTGTCTCCTTGCCTCCATAGCCCTGTTCTTTAGAGAGAGTCTGGCAGTAGTGACATCTTTCATCCTGGCCCTGCCACTTACCGGACCCAGTCACCTGACCTATGTCCTTCTATTCCTCATCTGTAAAATGGGACCACAGCAGCACTTATCTCTTAGGCAGCTGTGACTATTAAACGAGGTTTATGTCCAGTACTTAGAACAGTGCCTGGCACATGATGAATGTCAGAAATAAACACTGAAGCTTGGTGCTGTTGTTGTTATTATTATTGGTATTATTTATGACTGGTTGTAGGAGAGGGGGTCAGGGATAAATACACAGATGTGGAGGTGCAGGTACAGTCCTCCCATTTCTGTGGGTGAAAGAGCTTTGTGAATTGTAAAACAAATGTCCTGTTGTCTCACCTCCCACCCAAAATGCCTTCCCCCTGTTCACCATTTAGGGGGTCATTTTAATGCACCAGGCCCATATGTTGTCCCATTTATTCTTCACAGCAGCCTCTGAGGGAGGCCTTGGCATCTTTGGGCATCTGATGGGGAACAGGGTTAATTGACTTGCCCAGCATCATGCAGCCAGTGTGAGTGGAGCACCCAGACCTGGTGACTCAAAGCCTAGGACCCTTGCTCCGTGTGTGCTGTTGAGTGGACTCTGGCTCCTGGTGACACAGCAAGTGATGTATGCCATGTCCTGTCCTCAACAGCCCTGCTGAGCTCCTGTAGGCTCCTGCCTACAGCTTCTTTTATGGAGTCAGTCTGGTCCATACTTGGTCTTCCTCTTTTCCTGCTGCCTTCTATTTTCCCAGCATTATTGTCTTTCCCAAAGAACCTTACCTTTTCACAATGTGCCCAAAGTAGGACAGCTTCAGCTTTGTCATTTCTGCCTGCAGTGATGTTTCAGGCTTAATTTGCTCTGGGACCCACTTGTTCATCTTTCTGGCGGTCCAGGGTATTTGTAAAGCTCTCCTCCAACACCATGTTCCAAATGAAGCCATTTTTTTCCTGTCTGCGTTCTTCGCTGTTAATTTTTGCTTCTGTGTGTAGTAGTAACTGGGAATATGAGGGTGTGGGCGATTTCTACCACTGCCTTTTTCTCCCTCTTCTGCTTCCCTTTACCAGTCTCCTCCCCCAACCTTAGCCTTCTCCCAATTTGGGTCCCCGCCCACAGGCCACGGGCTCACAGCCAGGCAGTGAAAAGGACCGTAAATAAGTGCATTGCTCATGTGATCACTGGATTTCCTGGCGCTGTGCTGCAGTAAAAACGGCCTCTGCTCCTTGGGGCAAACACCCAGGGTTCCCCATACCCCTTGGGGTGCAGGTGGGTTTCAGGCATCTCTCCTGGTGTGGTCTGTATTTGGTTTCTGAAAAACTGTTCACTAAAAGGAGCCCCACTGCCTAAAAATGTGCAGAAGCCGAAGCCATATTTAGCTTGCTCATCTTACGAGTGGGAGACCCACGGGCTGGAGCAGTGGACAGACTGCACTCCGAGCGCCCGGCTCGCTGCTTACAGAGACAGGAATCCCATCTCCAGACTCCGGAAACAGCGTCATCCCTCCTCACCTCAGCTGGTTATATGACACATCTGCAGAAGTACATTACTCCGTTCTGTCCCCGAGGACACTTCTCGGTAAATTACTTTTCCATTGTATTAAATAGCAAACTTCCTGCTCAGAAGAGCTCATTATCAAACGTGGCCAGTCCTGGACTCTAATGGTTTGTACATCTAATATCCCAATTTCCTTAGTTATACTTAGGGATAAAAATAACACGACCCCACCCCTACCTGCTTCCATTTAAAAAAAAAAAGTAACAATCTTGAGAAAGAAAAGGTCAATCTTATAAGAATGACACTCTCCAAGTGCGTCTGTTTCTCCAGAGGGCAAAATTATTCATCGAGTGTGGTGCCATCCCCACACTCCAATATGATAGAGAAGAGACCAACTGCTGTCCCATTTCACAGGTGACCATGAAGACCAACATCCCCGATCGCTGCCCCATTCTCTCAAAGAGTTGCACGTAGAACCCAGAGGAGAACTCTTACCTTGTTGCCCTCCATCCTGCACATCAGCTGTCAGAGTCTGCAGCCAGCATTTGTCAGAAAAACAATCATTGTTCTTGTTTCAAGAAGCAATTCTCAAGGCAGCTTGGCAAGAAAACTTACTCAGCAGTGATTGTTTTAAAAATGAAATTTGGGAGGAACAATTTCAGAATCATGGAGAGGCCTATCTCAAGCACAACACATACGGGCCTTCTCAAACGGCCTTTCTGTGGACCACATGCAAGCAGTAGTTCTCAGAGTGAAAATTCATCGGCGCTAATAACAGGCTGGCTTGGCGCTGCCTAGCAGAAGGCATTTCCTTCCAAAATGAGTCTCCTCCAGATCCTCGGGGCAACTAGTTGATATTCAGCTAAGGGTCGAGACCTTGGGTAGGAGACAAAATAGGAGCAGACAAAGTCTTGAAATAAGACCCAGAGCTGTGTACAGACAGCACTGGGGACCAGAGTGGTGTGCTTCCAAGTAGGCCACTGCAGACAAGGGGTCCCCAGAAGCCCTTCAAATGTGCGAGTGTCGCTTGAGGATTAGGAAGACGATGGAGGTGTTCATGTACTTGGGAGAGGTAGGTGAGGGTGTGGGGTGGCAGACCCTGCCTCCTGGTTGTGCTTCCTGGGTAGGAAGTTTTTATTAGAAAACACAGAAAGCCCTTTGTTCATTTGTTTCTATCTATTCCTCTTCTTCCTCTTCATGCTTTTTCACAGGGTTGGTTTTCTAGAAACACTGGATATGTAGCCATGGGAAGGATTATTTTTGGATAAACTGTAGGCTGCCTGAAACCATGAGGTACAGAAATGAAAAGCTGTAGTATAAGCTCATGAATAGCATTTTCCCCAACTCAACTTTCTATCAACAAATAAACAAAAATGTACACAGGGCCCCAACTGGTGTGGCTCAGTTGGTTGGAACATCATCCCACAAAGTGAAAGGTCATGGGTTTGATTCCCAGTCAGGACACGTGCCTGGGTTGCAGGTTCAGTCCCCAGTTGGGGTGCATACAAGAGGCAGCCTGTCAAAGTTTTCTGCATCAGCATTTCTCTCCCTCTGTCTCTTTCTCCTTCGCCCCTCTCTAAAAATCAATAAGCACATCCTCAAGTGAGGATTTAAAAAAATTTTTTACATGTCCACAGGGACAGATTCCCTTAAAGGAACTTTTAAACAAGTACTTGCAGAACACTGTTGGCAGTGAGTGGTGCTTGAAGGAGTATGGACATTATAGGGCCCATTGGTCCACATGGTAGAGACCCTCACTGGAGAGCCAGGGTCAGACGTCCTCTTTCCATGATGGGCTTAGTAATTGACCCACACTCTCACCCCATGCCAGTCATGGGACACGTCATGGAAGTCTGTTTGTCCTGACCCAGTTTGCATTTCAGCATACCCTTGACACGGCCCCATTCATATGCATTCCTCGGTTCTTGTCATCTCTCGCCCAGTCTTAGTTTGCTTCCATTATCACCGTAACTTGGGGTGGCCATTCCCCATATTCACTGTATTGCCTGGGTTTTTAGACTTAAGGTTGCTTGTTTTTCTCTACATTTGTCCTGATTGAATTCATATCCATGTGTGCCAACAAAATTCATAAAGTGACTGCTGGCCACTGTCCTAGGTGCTGGGACTACAACAGGAATGAAGTAGACTCCCCTTTGAAGGTTCCCAGCTAGAAGGACCAACCGACGAGGTGAGGGGCGATTGTGAGGCTGAGGTGTACGAGCCCCTTGGTGGAGGTCCAGGTGCTGTGGGGCACAGAGAAAACCAGGGAAGACTTTCCAGAGAAAATTCCAGAGTAAACTCTGGAATCCAACAGATGAGCACAAATTACTCCTTCGGGCAAGACAGGGGAAGAATGTTCCAGGCACAGAGAATGGCAGGACCACGGGCTAGGACTGAGGAGAAAATGAGAAAAATTCAGCAAGAGCCACCTATAATCTCTTCACCTGAGCAATGACTGTTAACAGTTACCCCACACACACACACACCCACACACATACGCAGTGTTTGTTTGTTTGTTTTACAGACTTGATTTTTCAAAGCAATTTTAGGCCTCCACACTGTACGCACACATAAGCCTCCCCCACACTTCCTCCGCCCCTGCCAATGCCCCTATACATGCTCTAAAGTGGTACTTTTGTTATCGCCAATGCCATATCATGATCACTCAAAATTCATAGTTTGTATTAGGATTTATTCTTAGTGTTCTACATTCTGTGGACAAACATATAGCCACCATTATAGTATCATAAAAAATAGTTTCACTGCCCCCAAAACTATCTGCGCTCTGCGTATTCACCGCCCCCCACCCCATAACCCCTGTCAGCCATTCACCTTTTTACCGTCTCCATAGTGTTGTGTTTTTCAGGATGCCTAATAGAATTGGAATCACACAGTGTGCAGCCTTTTCAGATTGACTTCGGAATATGCATTTAAGGTTCCCTTGTGTCTTTTTATGGCTTGGAGCTCATTTCTTTTTAGCACCAAATAATATTTCATTGTCTAGATGTACCAGTTTGTCTGTCCACTCTTCTACTGAAGGACATCTGGGTTACTTCCAAGTTTTGGCAGTTATGAATAAAACTGCTATAAATATCTGTGTACATGTTTTTTGTGTGTGGACATAAGTTTTTAGATCACGTAAATACCAAGGAGCTCAATTGCTGGATAAGATTATTTTTAGTTGTATAAGAAACTGTTAAACTGTCTTCCAAAGACTACCATTTTGCACTCCTGTTGGCAGTGAACAAGAGTGCTTGTTGCTCTGAACCCTAGCCAGCATTTGGTGGTGTCAGTATTTTGGATTTTTGCCATTCTAATAGGTATTTAGTGGTGCCTTAACGTTGTCTTAATTTACAGTTTCTTAATGACATTTGCCGTTGGACCTTTTTTTTTTTTCATGCTTACCTGCCATTTGTATATCTGCTTTGGTTCCCAGTGTCTTTTTATTTCCATTTTCTTCTTCACTCTCTCCCAACCCCCCTTTAATTTCACACCAAATGAAACGACTAATGTTCACAGTCTGGTGTGTATCATTCCAGACCGCCTGCATAATAATACTGACAGGTAATAGCATATAACAAAAGCTAATACTGACCATTTACTGTGTGCCAAATGTATTCACCCATTCATTGTCATAGCACGATTGTGAATTCTGTCATGCCCAGTGAGAAAACCACCAGGCTCAATGGTCTCACACCTCTTTTTTCTACTTAAAAAAAGGTAGTAATATCTTTATCCCCATTTACAGATGACAGAACTGAGGTACAGAAGTTAAGTGGCCAGCGTGTACTTAGCTCTAAGAGGCAGAGCTCAGATTTAAAACCATGCATTCTGTCTGAGCCTAGAATCTTAACCCCTAATCTTTACATGGTATTGTTCCCCTCTTAATGGGATCTTACTGTACACGTTACTCCCCCCCACGCCTTTACTGCTAATATATAACAGATAACAGGTATCTCTCAGGTCAATAGAGAGCTAACTCATCTGTGTTTTAATAGATAATAGCCCATAATATGAATCTACACTTGGTCCCTTTACATTGCACTGTGTGTAGCAGACATCCAGTCACATGTAACTCTGCACCCTGGTTTCTTTCCCTTAACTTTCAGCAATCATTTTCCCTGGTCATTATAAAGTGACTCTCCCTTTTTCCCCTCCTCTTAGTCAACTGTGAAATGGAAATAGGAGTCAGATGACCCAGAACCTTAGCTGTGTTGAGATAGAGAACGCCACGTGGATTTGTTCCCCCTGACTTGCCTGCTAAGCCACCTGAGCCAGGGAGAGGCTCAGCAGCTGAGGGTCTGTGGGCCCCCCAGCAGGGCAGAGTCAGTGCCAAGGAGCACATCACGGGGAGGAAAGGGTAAAGCAGGCTGTCGTGCAGGTAAAATGACAGTTCATACTTCCTGCTCGGCATCTCCTCCCAGAAGTGAAATTTGAGGGCAGGAGAGGCAGGTCCATCTTACAGATCTCACAGAGATTGGTTGGTTGTAGGTGGCCTGAACTGCTCGCCCCCCATTAGACCAGCCTGCCCCTGGTTAGTAAATCCCATTCGACTGGCGGGTGAGCTGCCTCACGACGGTTCCGTTATTTCAAGAATCCAACATCTTTAGGATCGTCTCTAGGGCATCTTCCCCCTAAGAAAATTCGTAGGCTTCTTGAGTCGCTTCTCCTTTAATCTTTGACATCCTCAGGCTTCCCTCTCAGACTCCAAAGGAGAGAACTGCTAAGGAGATTTAAGCTGTTAGAGAATATCAATTAGTTTATAATGAGAGAAATCCATAAGACTTTTGGTGGATATCTGGCAGGCATACAGGATGCAGGAGTCAATATGTTTATAGCATATTTTGTGCATCGTATAAAAAACTCAGGATTTTTGTGAATCAAGCACTGCATAAATGATTTACTGGGATAGCAAAAAAAAATCTAGCAAATCATTCAGATTGCATGTGAAGCTTCAAAAGCTCTGATATTTGGGAAAGAATCAGTTCTGTAGTGGAAAATAACTGCATTATGTTTTCAGAAAGGTGACACTTCTATTGAGGCAGGTGGGCCTTCTACATTTTAAAAACTTGGCATGGCGAGACTGCTCCATTGCTGATATTCTCCTGATTTTCTTGTGAGGATTACAGTCTCACCTTTCCTGTCATGTTATTGTTTCCCTAAAAACTTGGTGGGAGGAAGCGGAAACCCAGTGGAGACCCTTCGGTATGGTCCCCAGGAAAAGGATCACAGAGCTGCCCCCTCCTGTTCTTGTCAAAAGCTTGTGGGCCTTTCTCCTGGCTTAGCTAGGTCTGATGTGAATGGTTATTTACTCAGGGTTTGGAGGGAGGTGAGATTTGAGACTGAAATAAAAGTTAAGTTGTAGTACAAACCAGCCAAGTCCCTTTCCTGTCCTTCACATTTCACTCCATAAATGGGGAGCTGAAAGGCTGATTTTCTCTGCATCACAGAGGGGAATAGAAATAGCAGCAGTAATAATAGTGCCACCTAACACAGCACTTGCAATGTGCCAGACACTGGTGTAAGCAATTTAAACACATATCTAACGTTATGGGAGGCCTCTTGTAGCCAACATTCACCTAAAAGATGAATTCACATTTAGTAGAAATTTCAAACCAGATCAAAGTACAAGAAATTCACCTCCTCTCTATACCTCATTGCCGAAATAAAACAACTTTTAGGTAAAAACAATGAAACTTAAAGGTAAAAGTATGAAATGCTCAGCCATGACATTTGACATATATTCATGTCCCTGCTCCCATATGACAGAAGAAGTGGCGCTCATTCACGAGTGGGTAAAAATGACTTATATATAGACCCTCTTCCTGTGCAGAGTTTACTCTAGTCTCAATAGTAGACGCAAACTGTCTCCTTCCCCTTTTTTGGCTGAGGACAAATGGGGGATTATGGAACAGCAGGCTGTGTGGATCACAAAACCTTTGTG
>PVIW01009236.1:0-53446 GCA_004026585.1 Noctilio leporinus
CCTTAGTGAATCTAGCTGGGGGTTTGCCAATAGTAGAATCAGTAAATAGAGAAAATAATTAAAATTAAAAGTTGTTTCTCTGAAAAGATTAATAAAATTGATAGAGCCCTGATTTTAACACTGATCAAGGAAAAAATAGAGGAAGAAAGAGCAATTTACCAAAACCTAATAAGAAATGTCCAATATGAATAACTCTACATATTAATATAGTTGGATCTAACTTAAAATATTTTCATAAAGAAAACTCTAGGTCTAGACAGCTTTGTTGGTGAATTCTTCAAAATATTGAAGGAAGAAATAATGCCAATCTTAAGCATAATTGTTTAGAAAACAGAGTAAGAGGCAACATTTCCCAACTTCATGAGTGTAACAGTGAGACCAAAGCTGACAAGGGAAATAAAGGAAAATTATAGGCCAATATAGCTCAGAAACAGAGAGAATACTCTAAGCAGAATATTAGGAAATGGGACTTAACCTATGATAATGCATTGTGATCACGTAGTATTTATTTTAGGATAGATAAGCTATTTTACTATTCAAAAACATGGATCAGTATAGTCAATTGATTAGTCGACTCTTGTCCCTGTCCAAAACATTCTTGGAGTCCTGACCCATGTGGCTCAGTTGGTTGGGATCCTCCTGCAAAGCAAAAGGTCCCTGGTTTGATTCCCGGTCAGTGCATATCCCTGGGTTCATTCCCTGATTGGGGCGCATATGAGAGGCAGTGGGTGGATGTTTCTCTTATGCATCAGTGTTTCTCTTCCTCTCTTTCTCCCTCCGTTTCCCTCTCTCTAGAAATAAATAAAATCTTCAAAAAAAAAAAAAAAGGAAAACATTCATGGGAGACATTTGGTTTATGCCTAATGGTCCTTGGTATTTGGCCTTGTCTAAACATTCACACTGTGAAAATGTCCCCTGGGTTCCAATAACCCAAAATGTTTATTTATATTTTTGGTTTAAAGGATTAACATATAAAGAATGCTATCATGTTTTATTGGTACAATAATTGTGTTGTGGTTGTATGCCAGTAATAATCCTTGTTGCCTTGGTAGCCTACTTGGTAATGGCAGATAGAAGGAGGGAAATGGGTTGGAGTTTCAGTCTTGCAGAAGAGTAGGATTTATATTGACTATGGACCAAATATCTCCATGAACATTTTGGAAAGGATCATATTTTAAAAACCTTGTGGAATGGATCAGGTGTCTCCATGGATATTTTGGACAGGACCAGATATCCTTCAAGGTTCAACATTGTTCTGCAGGTTTTATCCAGGGAGTATAAGGTAAGGAAAGAAAATATGAAAGTAGAAAACGAAGAAGTAAAATTTATATTATTCACACATAGCATGATTATTTACATAGAAAATGCAAAAGAATGTACACATTGTTATATTTGATCAAATTTAGTATGATTATTAGGTACAATGTAGTCAACATTAAAAACCGATTACATTTCTAAATAGTAGAAACAAACCATTGGAAAATAAATTTTAAATTTCCTTTAACATTCATCAAAAAAATAAATAGGAATAATCCTAATAAGATATATGCAAGATCTTTACACCAAAAACTACCAAACATTGCTGAGAAAAATTCAAGAAAGTCTTATGTAAATGGAGAGACATACTACATGTATACATGAATGACTAAATATGGTTATTACACCAGTTCTTTCCAAATGATCTATAGATTCAATATAATCTTAATAAAAATCCCAACAGAGGGTTTTTTACATTTAAAATTTTTATGAAATTGCAAAAGACCCAGAATCCCAAGACAGTTTGAAGAACAGGAATTAGAAGACTTGTATACTACCAATGTGAAAACTTATGAAACTCTAAAATTGCTGTAATTAGTTCAGTATGGTATTGCAAAAGAATATAAAAAATACCAGGGAATAGAATAGAGAGTTTAGAAACAGAACCTCACAGAGGGTAAGTGATTTATGACAGAGGTAGGCTGTAACTCAGTAGGGCAGCTGTTTTCAACCACTTTCAACTCATGGCACACATAAACTAATTGCTAAAATTTTGCAGCACATCAAAAAATATACTGACCTGACCAAAGATAAGTATAATTTTGCTTCATTCACACCAGATGGCTATTGTTGTGTTAGCTGTTGTCATTTTAAAATCTGACAATTTAAGGGAAAAGAGATCAGTGCCCCTAAATGCTCAGATATTGCATGTTTTAAAAATTCTTGTGGCACACCAGTGGAAAATTGCAGCAGTAGGGAAATAACAGTCTTTTCAATAAATAGTAATGAAGCAATTGGATTTATGTATTGACCTGTATGTAGCTTACTCCATACAGAAAGTATATGTAAAATGAACCATGGAATTAAGTTTGAAAAGTAAAATAGTTATGCTTACAGAAAAAAATAGAAAAATACCTTTAATTTTATGAAGTTCAAAAACTCATAAACTACTGATAGAAGTTGGAAAGAGGTTACCTTTATGAGGACTGTGAGTTAGGAAGGGGTGGTGGGTGCCAGAATTGTTTGTTCCAGATCGTTATCTGGTGGTTATAAGCATTTATGCATATGTACAACCGTTAGGCTATTTTGGTCAATAAGTTGTAGAAGTAAAAACTAACAAATACATAAAAAAATATAAATGCAAATGAGAAAATATTTCGATATTCTCCTCTTCTCACCTCTTATTCCCAACACTAACCCCAGGTGGACCCTTGTCAGTTTCTATTATTCATTCTAACAAAAATACTTTAAAATCATTTAAATTATTAAATCTATAAGTTTCTGTGAACATTCCCCTTGATTTTAACTCTAAAGTAAAAAAAAAAAAGTTCACATAATCTAGCGACTTGGCAAAAACTCCAAGTTATATACATTGATGAGAAAGCTTCCCAATAAACTACTGACCTCAAACAGAACCAAAATTACTTGGGAGTTTAATCACTGTAACATGTAGTAGTAATAGTCACTATGCTAACCCGAAGGAAATCCATGAAAGTGAGATGCAGCCTCTTACATCTTCTTTCAATGGACTCACACTCTAATAATAATAACCAAATTTAATTTAGCACTTGTTGTGTGTAAGGATTTATTCTAAATGCTTTATCTGTATTATTTATTTCATTCACCCAAGAAGCTAATGAGGTAGATTATTATCCCTTATTTTACAGATGACAAAACTGAGGCACTGAGGGGTTAAGTAATTTTCTAAGATCACACAGCTAACAAATGATAGACCTGGGATTTGGACATGCATTCTGGTGCTCTTCTATGTTTGTTACTCCCCTGTTGTCCTCTATGAGAATGAGCACTTCTTCTCCCTTAGGATTGGTTAGGGTTGTATTTGGTGAAAGGCTTATTTCGAGCTCCCTAAAAGCCCAGAAGCAGCCTGTACTTGGACATGTGCAGCCAGGAAAGGGGTTGCCATCTCAGCTTCTCTCTGAAGCCTGATCTGCAGGAGGTCCATATTTAACCTCTACACAGAATGGGTATTTCTGAGCCAGGCAACCTGTCCACCTCAGGTTTAGGAGTCATGTTTTATCTTAGAGGAAGCAGCAGCTTCTGCTAGAGTTCAGCCCTGTGGCATGCAGGATAGCCAACTTAACAGATTTTCCTAAGAGAGTTTCTGGGGGAGGGTGGCAATTGAATCTTCCTTGTTCCAGCATACTGGCACCACTAACATTTGCAAAATTCCCAGTAATTAGATTAATTTGCCAATACTGCAGATTCAAGGAGTATTTTAAACCTGATTTTATTTTGCTGTATATGCCCTATTTCCTTAACAAGGCTGTGGTTTTATTTATTTTTCTTAATTTTACACAGGTCTTTTCTCTGAGTAGTTGGAGAGGTACCCCTAAATGAGAGCTTTTTGTTTTTCTTCAATTTAAAAAAAAATGAATTGTATTTGATATGTAATATTGTGTAAATTTAATGTGTACAATATATTGATTTGATTCATTTATACTGCATTATTGCCATTGTAGCATTACTTAACACCTCTATTATATCATATAATTATCATTTCTCCTAGGTGTTGGGAACAATTAAGATCTAGCCTCTTCTCAGGTTTAATGCTTATATTGCAGTTTTATTGTCTGTAGTCACTGTATTAGGTTTCTAGGATTTATTTACTAGTTGCACCTTTGATTTTTGGTACAGGGATTTTTCCTTTATATTCTCAATTGGCACTATGGCATTTTGGGCAGTATAACTCTTTGTTCTGGGGGCTGTCCTGCCCCACGCATGGTGGGATGTTTGGTAGCCTCCTACCAAACCTAATTCTGGCATGATCCACACCCTCAGATGTGACACCAAAAAATGCCTCCAGACAGTGCCAATGAGGAGAGGGAGAATCATCCTAGGTTGAACCACACCTTACTTCAGTGCCCACAATAGAACGAAAGCCAAGTGTAGTTATAAAATCTTAGATGTGACATTTCTATACAATGGACCCCAATACAAGTTGTGGGCACCTGCCACCTCGCTGGATCATTCTATGCCAGATAGCTGTCAAGGGCATAGACTCACATAGTGTCTAGTCCTGAGCTGCAGAAGATTTTTGATGGGTGAATGAAAAATATACATGATGAATATAAAAATATTCTTTCTAATTTTTTCATTACTTACTAGCTATGTCTTAGGCATATGATAAAACATTTCTAAGCTTGAGATGTTGAAATTTAAAATGGGAAGAAGATGACCCATGGACATGGATAACAAGTGGGATTGACTTTGGCAGGGAATGGGAGGGTGGGGCAGGGGAGAGCAGGGGGTGGAAATGGGATGATGGAATACAACAATAAAATTAAAAAAGGGGAAGAAAAATTCCTATACCTCACAGAGCTGCTGTGACAACATGAATAATGTTTAATATACTGCCTGAAGGGGCATTAATTATTATTCTAAAAAAGGGACTGAATTTCAAAAGAAAAGAGAGGTAACAAGTATTCAGGAGGAGCCGATGCTGGTGACTTACAATGGCTGCCTTACAATTTGTAGGTGACAGAGCTGGGTGATGATGGCTCGCACAAGCACAAGAGGTCAGCTGGCACTTCTTTGATTAAACAAAGTATGCTGAGTGAGCACTCTGTACTGGGTACCGCTGTGTGCAGGAGATCAAGTAAGTAGGGTCCAGCCCCTGCCCTCAAGGAACTCACATTGCCATGGGGAAGACAGGCCTGCCAATTAAGCAGGCAGCCATCTGTTCTCTAAATTATTCAATCTCCCTCCAGAGGGCCCTAGTGGATGGAGGTGAGGGAGGCAGTGGTGGGTGAGGGGAAGGGCTAGCATGAGGCAAAAACGGGGCACTCTGGAATCAACTTTGAAAATAAATGCTCAGCTATCTTATGGCCCAGCTATGGGGACCAGGGGGACATTTTAAAAAGGACAAGCCACAATAATAAATAATTAAAAGAAATTGACATCTTTCCGACCACTGACCATTTCTTTCATAGACCAAGTTGTTTTGGTTTGTGTTTTAAGAAGACAGAATGTTGAGTGTGTGTGGCACTTTCACAGAGTGCAGGGAAAGTTCATTTTCCTCATTTTATTCACATTCAGCTCTTCGAGGTCTTCTCTTCCCTGACTGTGAACTCACCTCCAGAATGTGAGCCCTTACACATCCAATTGGTGCAGACTTTCTCTTTTCCTTCCTCCTTCTATCCCAGCTCAACTCTTTATCAATGTAGGTTGGCTTTACCTCCAAAGAGTTTTTGTGGGGGACTCCTGACCTGCAGAGATCCCCTGGTGCTGCAGATGACATGAACCTTCCCAGGCAGCTTGTGCTAGGGGAGAAAAGGTTGAACAATGTCTGTTTGACAAAGGCATCGATGGCCCACCCCCAAAGGCTTTTATTGATTACACAAGGTTGGGGATGGGAGTACACACCACAAATCATTACCACAGAAGGATATTCAAAAGAAAGGGAGTTGTTGAGTTTAGATAACAATAGAAGGAATGTGACCATCTGCTTCAGGCTATGGTCTGTTAGACAAGGTGACTTCAAGAACTCCAGGTGGCTCATAGAATTTTAGGGAGGGTGAGATTACATGTGGTTAAGCTTTAACATCCACTGCAGGTGGGCGCAATTCACAAGTCAAGGAAGTTTAGGTCACAGGACAGACTTCAAAGGATGTATGGAATATTCCCAAGGCTAGATTCATACTTGGGGCCCCCTTGGAGCATCAGAGCCTGTATGCAGCCAGCTTTGTCAGGTCTCACAGGCTTGGCCTGCCCGCATGGGGCTCCATGCCCTGACACCTTCCCAGGAGGACCCCAACAGTTTTTACTTTGGTACTGGCTCCTGCTTCCTGGATTTTGTATCATCAGGGACCTGAAGCTGATTACGCTCATCAGCACCTCCTACTTGGAAATATGGGGCAGGGAGAGAGGACAGATGGCCTAGTTAGTGTTCTCCTTAGAGGCAGAGACAGGAAAAGAGGCTACAAATATGCATTGATCAATTATTTTTTATCCTGTTTTAAAGAATGATTGGAAATGAATCTTAAAAGAAATTTGACATTTCTCACAATAACTTTTTTTTTGTATGTGTGTACATAGCAGAAGGGAGCTGCTACCTGCCTCTGTTTGATTGTAAGATTACACTAGCACTTTAGTCTATTATAGTGATGGAGCCATCCAGTCAGACTGCCAGGAATCCACCAGTTGGGAAAGAAAGTTTGAGTTTATCAGTTTGTTCCCTCACTCCATGGGGAATTGTGGGGCCATCTGAGCAAGGGGGTGCTAAGAAGGACTTATTAGAAAATTTGGACTTGTGTTAGGTGATTTGGGTGAGGGTTCAAGGGAGCAGGGTTTTATTTCTGATTAGATGCTGTCAAGAAGCAGAGGCAATTCTGTGATTGGGTATAGTTCTTCTCTAGAAGGCACAGAAGTATAACTGCCCAATGCTTTAGTCCTGTGCCCAGCTAGCCCCTTGTTGCACAAAGCCATAGTCTGAAAACATCATGGGAAAGTTTCTTTTAAGAATTTATTTTTTGCCCTGGCTGGTAGCACAGTGGATAAGGCACTGGTCAGCATACCCAAAGAGCACTGGTCCAATTCCCCAGCCAGGGCACATAACTAGGTTGCAAGCCAGGTCTTCAGGCAGGTCCGTAGCTGGAGGCTGGTGAAAGGCAGCCATACATTGATGTTTCTCTCCCTCTCTGCCTCTCTCCCTTCCTCTCTCTCTGGAAATAATAAATAAAAAAATCTTAAAAAAAAAAAAGAATTTATTTTTGAGGTCCTTTTAGATAGTCCCAATTTTAGCTCTTGGCCTGTAAATAGAATGTTATATGGTAGTATTTTTTTAGTCCAATGAGATCCATCGCACAACGAAGTACCCACTTTTTCATGGAGTGTCTTTGCTATTTTTAATTTTTGAAAGGCATGCCAGACAGTGATAAATTGTCTTCATGGGCCTGGCCAGTTTGCCTTCAGACACAATTTCATGGCTTACTGGGCAAGTTTGTGGTCCGCTAGAAAGTAAATGAATTGCTTGAGACGGGGCTCATTTTTCAGGGCCTGTCTGTTTAAAAAAGCTGTGTGACTTTTCTGTCACCTTGAGCACAGGGCCCAACTAAATGCTACATACATTTCATTTCATCTGTCATCTCAGCATACTTCCCTTTGAATCAAATATTTGTTTGTGAAATTGTCCTTCTGCACTTACTTTGTTTACGATACTGATCCTTTAAACATCAGATTGCTCTGTCCCCTCAGGACAGGGTCATCCTTTAACAAAAATGCACATTATGTTTACCACAAATAGACTGTAATTGCATGGTGTGTACTGCACCGCTCTTGACCTCCTCTTGAACTCAGTAATCAGTGGCTTTGCCAAGCTTGTTCCATGACTCCTGGCCTTTGGGGGAAACTGGTTCTTGAGGAGGTTTCAGTGCATCTGTCACCTCATTTTCCCAGAGGACTATTAGCTAGACACAGTCCTCTCCAGAGTTCAAAAGCTTCCCTGGGCTCACCAGTGGACTGAAGAAACAGAATGCAGTAGAATCCCTTAAACATGTGTGTATGCTTTTACCATTTGAAGGATGCCAAATACTTTCACATCTTTTAAATAGCAGATGAAGATTTCATAATTCTCTTATCGTCAGCTCTCTTACCCATAAGTCTCTCCCAATGTGACACCAGATGATTCTGGCCTGTTAGTGAGATTCTTTTGTAAAACTGTAAGGATTGTCATTACGACCAGGTCCTTGATGAATATTGTGGGTCAGAGCTGCTAGGCACACACACTTGGCTTTTTGGGCTCCTTTGGGTTTTCTAATTGAAGCCAGAGCTGGTCTAGCTTCTAGCTTTCAGGGGAGATTGCACAGAGCCTACAGGCACCAGAAGTGGAACAGCGGTTGAGCCTTCAGTGCCTAGGGGCTCCGACAGCAGCTTCAATGTGAAGACGACTTGCTACAAAGGGACCATGCTCAGACCACACATAAAGATAGAACTGTGACCCACAGTCTCTAGTGACCATTCTAGGAAGCTTAAGGACACACTTTTCTACTGAAGAGAGAGACTCTTATTTTTCTTTTCCTCTCCCTTGACTGGGTCCTGACCTATTGCCCTAGACCAGGGGTGTCAAACTCATTTTCACCGGGGGTCACATCAGCCTAGCGGTTGTCTTCAAAGGGCCGAATGTAATTTAGGACTAGATAAATGCAACTACTCCTTAACAGTTAAGTGAGCCAGGTAGAAACAAGGTGCTGGGCTGGATAAAACAAGGTGTAGGGCTGGATTCTCCTGTAGGCCTCGTGTTTGCCACCAGTGCCATAGACCCTTCCCCAGGCACGTTACAGGTACCTGTGCACACAGAGGGAACGGAACGATTGATCAGGAGTTATGTAGCTGCAAGGCTTTTCTGCTAATCTTTGTCTCATACCCAGGAAATATGTCTGGTAAGGTAAAAAGGTGAAAGTCCCAGACCAATCATAAAGCAGGCATGTTTGTCTTTAATGTTTCCCAGTGCTTAGTGACCTTAATCTTATCCTGGCTCCCCAGCAGTTAAACGCCACCCTACTTAGCCCTGTCTTGTCACTTTGGCCATGCCTCTTCCCCTATAAAAGGAACATCTTATTTTCTGTATTTTCAGAAACTTATATCACCATTTCTAAAGTGACAAATGTCTAGGCTTATGACTGATGGGTGCTAGATTACATACTCCATTTCTTATACCCGTTTAGTGTATTCTAACATGGTTCAGAGACAGCACACGGGTGGTGACTGTCAAATTGCATGCTGTGCAGGATGGAATGGACATGACAGAGCCCTAGCAGGGAGGTTAGATCGACACCCCTCTTCAGTCACTCTGAGGATGGAGCTAATCATCAGCCGGCCTTGCACCTTGGGCACATTATATCTCTGGTCCTCAGTTGTCTCATCTTTAAATTTGGTGAAATGATAGTATATGTAACAATTATTGAGTTATTTCTCTTCACAAGGCACTATTTAAAGCATGCTATAGATAATTTTACTAATAGCTCGGAGTTCATGTAAGTATCCAAGTGAAAAAAATGTAACATGCCCTGTTAATAATGAGTCTGTGTTTAATAGATGGATGTAAGAAGTACTGGGGTATTCACTGTTATTCACTCTTAGTGAGAAGTATTTCCAGAGAGTCTTACTTTTTTCCTTCATGAATTAATAAGCTTCCTCCTCACAGTTAATTAGTAATCTGTCTCAATTTATTAGTTTGGGGGTCTTGCTTAAATAATTATTTAAACCACCTTTCTCACTCAATGCAGCACAGAACAACTAAGCTATTTGGTAGTGATGGACCCATAAGTTAATGGAAATGTGTGAAACAGTTTTATTTATGAGGATGTAAGTACCATGAGGACAGGTTTTTGTTGATATCTTTTCCCTATAGCCATGTTTCCAGAGTTTAGAGGGTCTGGAACATAGCAGGCAGTGAGTTTTTATTGAATCAGTGGGGGGATGGGAGAGCAGACACAAATGCACATGCCTTCCTTTGTAGAATTGCTCTAAACAGAGCTGTATGAAGCTGGTTTTCTTATCAAATGAATTAATGCAAGTGAATGAATGCTCTTTATGAAATTAATATCCATTAAAGAATTTTGAAGACTGTAAAGCACTACAGAAAGAGAGGATGTAACTTATTTCCTTCTGAGTAAATGTTTGGGAAAAATGTTTTATAGGGCACAGTATTAGGCTTTCTGAGTTTGTTCTTAGTTTATTTAAAGAGCATGCGTGCAAGCAATAACTGGAGCACTGGATTCTATTTGAAAATTGAGAAGGGTCCACAAAGTAAAACGTGAGGAAAATCTGACTTCTCTGATAGTTTGCTGAGTGTGTGGCAGATGTGTTTGTAATTCAGCATAATTGTTTTTTCACCAAAAGCCAAAACTAATCTTTTAACAGCTTCTTACCACATTAGACTCAGCCTTTCACTTTCTATCAATTCCATCTGAAGAGTCAGTTTTGTCAAGTTTGAAAGAAAGCAGAATGACATTCACCCAGATGTTCCAGGGGAGTGCAGGGAGCTTGTTGGATTTCTGTTCTCTATTCTTAACTTGTTGGGTGTTAATCCTAGCAACTAGCTAAAACCAGCAACAGCTCGAAACTGCTATGTCTGTTAGGCCCCTAGTCCATTTTGTTCTTTTGAAAAACCTTGTTATCAGTAAATGAAGTGCTGTGGCTTGGCAACCTAGCTCTCTACCCCACAATATTCAGTAACCCACTTAGAAGGGTATGAATTGTAGATTTTAATGTTGATGACATGCAGCTGATGATAAAGTTGTTTATTGCTGATTTTAAAACATGTTTTATTCAGCCCTGGCCAGTGTCGCTCAGTTGGTTGGAGCTTTGTCTTGTAATTGAAAGGTTACGGGTTCAATTCCCGGTTGGGGCACATACCCAGGTTGTGGGTTTGATCCCTGGTCCCAGCACGTGTGGGAGGCAACCAGTCAATGCAAAACGTTTCTCGCCATTCCTCTCTCTCTAAAAGCGATGAAAAAAAAAGTCTAAAATAATGTCCTCAGGTAAGGAATATGTATATATGTGCATGTGTACAAACACACACACACACACGATTTATTTAGAAGTGTAATCTCTCAAGTAAACTACATTAAGTTCTCTTGGTTGGGGGAACTATATCTTTGTGCTTTTTTTCTTTTTTTCATGTCCCTACTTGATCTGAATTTTTGTTACTTCTGCATAGTTCCTTTTTGTCTGTTTGGTTTTGTTTTTAGAATGTAACTTTTTTTTAACTCCCAAGTGGCTGAAAATAATTGATCAAAAGGTTTTTGCCTACAAGTTCACTCTGTGGGGGTGTTATTAAAATTATTAAAACTTAGTTTCCAAGCTTTTTTCCAAAGACATATCCTAAGATATTTTCAGGAAATCTGGCCCATTCCAGATGACATTAATGCAAATTTTATGAGTGTTCTAGCCTAAGGGTGTTTTCCTTTTTGGTTAGTTAACTACTTATTACACTCTGGGAGAACACTGACAAAGAACAGAGCGGAGACCACAGAGTAATGGCCTCTGAACACAGGTCTTCCGGATTTTCTCTTTAAGTATGTTAGGCTGCTATCTGGAAAAAGAATCAGAAAACTTGGACCCAGCTGGCTTGAACAATAAGGGCATTCATTAGTTTTACATTACCAAATGTCCTTAATGTGGGCAGGTTCCAAGCACAGTATTTTAGACCGTCTTTACTTTTCTGTGATCCCCCCTTTGGCCTAATCATTCACTGAGGAGTGGCTTTATTCTTGGGCTTAGTTAATGAGAGACTGTAGGAATCCTACATATCACTTCCAGATATGACAATGTTTTCTGAGAAAGTGTGTGTCTTTTTTTATCCCTGCATTTTTTAAGGGCATGGTCTTCCTATGTAACCCCTAGTAAACCTCCCTTGGTGAGCGAGTGGCCAAAATTACATGATAGGACTGATCCCAAACCAATCAGTAGCAAGGAGAATGGGATTGTCCAGGAAGGTTGGTGAATCCTTTGGCCTTTTGGAGGAGGTGAGTTAGCCAAATAAAATTAGGGTTTGATGTAGGTACCCCAGGGCTTCAGCTTTGCCCTTGGGGAAACATTAAGGGAAGGCTTTTGAAAGATAAAATGAGGTTTTTTGACTTGTCCCACGTGAACAAAAACAGTCTCTTAAATATTTGAAGGACAAAGGAATTAGGCAAGACACTAAAACACAAGGGTTACAGACCTGAAGTAAATTTGTATTTTTGGTCACACCATCCAGGGAAATATTTTAATTCTAAAATAGTCCCTTCCATCTCCCAATTGGCAAACCGGTAAATCAGTAGGGTGAAAGCTTTGGTACTTAGGCAGTGTTAATAACATTAGTGCAAATAGAGCTTCTGAATTAGTGGAAGATTTCATCTATTTTTCTAATTGCTTTTCCCTACAACTTAAAAATATTGTTAAATACCCACTTGCAAATGATCCTTCTTCTGGTAGTGGTTAAAAGATAATTGATGGAATAAAAGATATGCTTCTAGCTTGCCTCCAATGAAGAGCAAGAGGGTTGGTGAGGTGGGCTGGAGCCATGGCTTGGCTGGGCACTGACCCATAATTCTGAAGGTCATGGGGATTAATTATGGAGCTGCTTCAAGCCCTTTACCTTGAAGAGGTTAAAGAATTCACCTCTTCAGTGCTAAACTGCTCAGTGTTTTTTATTGTATTCCTATGATTCATTGCATCTGATTAATAGATACTTTTTCAAATTCTTAATTCTTATTTTTTAAATTCCTTTTGGATTCTGTGGGAAAACATGTAAGGGAAGCATCTTAACTGATAGTGAAAAATACGAGGTGGAACCCCCAAAATCTGGAAGTATCTTCTGGAGGGCAGACCCTTGTAGTACAAGCTTCTCCCACTAGGTGTGTGTTCTAGGAACCCACCTGTGTCAGTGCACCAGCTGGCGTTGTTGTGAGAGGCTGCATTTGGCTTCAGTGAATTTTGTTTGAAGATTCTTTTCAACCCGATTGCCCATTTCATGATGGGTGATTTATGAGCACACCTGCGCATACCTTGCTGAGCGTGTTCAGCTGTTTCTGACCAAGAACAGCGTGACCCCTGTGCCCCACTGTTGCAATATCTCACCCCCACAGGCTGTTTTTTGTTTCCCAGATGAAAAAAATCTTCACAGGGAGATGTTTTGCTCATGTGGAAGAAATGAAAGAAAAAACAGTGGAAACGTTAAAAGGTGCCAAAATTGATGAGTTCAAAAACAGTGAAAAAAATGTCTTGATGGGTGTATTGCATTAAATGGAGAGTACTTTGAAGGCAACGGAAGTTTAAACATGTAAGAATAAATTCTGTTTGTTTCAGGTCCCCCTCATAATTTCATTAAATATTTTTGTTCATGGGGACATTTTTCTTGGAAAGAGGAAAGAAATGGAGAGAACTTTGGTGAAATTCAGTTGAATTCAGGCACAAATATGGAAAGTTAGTACTTTCTGAAATAGCTTTCTATAATTTAAAAGAAAAAAAAAGGAGGGGAGGAAGAGTGAGGGGGTGGGGAAGGAGAGGGAGGCTTTTGCAATTGACCAGTTCTAAAAAGGTTGAAAAAGAAGTGAAGCTTCTTTTCTTTTCTGTGAGAGTCTGGCAAAATCTTATTTAATTTCTTTCTTTCAGGTGGGGAAGCCTGCCAGCATGATAAAAAAGAGCGACTTAAAAATTTTCCTGCATTTTGTAACTAATGTCATTTGGCATCCTTTAAGTTTGGCAGCAGGCTATATGTGAATTGTAGATTAGTGAAAAGAGTGATTGGTGTAAAATTCTTACTCAACAGATTGTCATTGTGCATCTGCGAAAACTCACTGGTTCAAAGCCCCTCCAAACTAGTACTTTACCTAATACTTCTTAATTTAGTATTTCTTTCTTTCTGTATATGTCTTCTCTAATATGTTTCAAAAAGCCTACAATGGACCCCTGCAAGTGACTTAAAATCTGGAAAATATGAGTATGCTTTCCTGGCCAGTACTGGTTCACCTCAGTAATGTTTTGAAGACTTTCTGTGTTAAGTGCAAACATTCATATAACGAATTCCATGGGGCCTTCATCATTTTAAACGTGAAATGAATCTGGTTTTGGTTTCTTTAACCTTTTATGGCCAAATTGGGTCCAGAAGATGAAACTATGGACCTACACTTTCTAACTAAACAAAACATTGCTAGTGGAGGGGAAATGTGTGGAAATCCTGTGCAATCAGATTTCCGACCTGTGCTTTCTTTGCAACAGAGAGATCTGTTTAATGCATGAGACAAATACTGCTCTCTGGTCTTAAAACCACTGAGTGCAGGAAATAATTTCAGGGGCTCAAAGTCTGGTTTTATTGGAGATTTACTTGGAACAGTGGACCTGTATGAAAAATGTAATGGCTCACTGCTTGCGGTGTGACCATAGCCAAGTTTATAAATGCCGCTCAGGTGAGTAAAGAAACCCTTTACCTGTGGTCCATTCCAAGTCTTCGACAGTATATTTGCGTACTTATTATTTTCTCCAAAGTAAGTGGTTTTAAATTGTGACTTGTGGCTGTCTAGAGGATTTGTGAATGAGTTCAGGAAATCTGTGGGACTCTGAAATTCTAAGTTCACTTTTCTTGGTAGAGAGATCTGGAAGGAGTAACTGATGATCCTCAGATGTTGATGGCCACTTCTAAAGACTTCCATTCAAGGCACGTAGAGCCTTTGTTTATAAAGTTAAATACTAAATAGTGACTAGAATTGAATTCTGAATATATACGAACATGTAATATTTTTCTCCTTTAAAAAATTATATTTTAATCAAAGTTGTACTTACTTTCATTGCCAAACAGCTCCATGATGTTTATTTTAAAAATCAGTGCTTTCCCCTCTATTTCCATTTTGCTTAAGCAACCACTTTAAAATTTCATAGCTGTTTCTTTTGGAGTTTACCTCCATGTTTCTAAACAAGGTGATTACATGGCGAAGTCTTGTTTTCAGCACTGTTAGCTATATTATCCAGAAGAGGATATAGCTCTCATAACACCCTCCCAAATATGCCTAGGATGTTGCAGATGTTTACACATGCAAGTATTCACACACTCACTCAAATTTCCCTTCCCCAATTCCTTCAATATATTTACATAATAATATTTGGTTAGCTCAATATTCGTTGCTTACATTATTAGTCTCATGTAAATTTTATTCATAGCTAGGTCACATAATATACTATGATTATATTATTTTGTAAAACTTTTATTTCTCTTAAACCTAGTAGTTTTTTCAGTGTTCTAGAAAAATTTTTTTTTGTTGTGCTTTTTAAAATTTATTCTTAAGCTCTCTTCCAGAAATGTAGATTTCTTAAAATATCCTTGCCATCAGGTCATCCGTCACTGTTACCACATGGAGAAGAGCTACTGCAGTCTTCTCTCTCGTGGCTGTGCTCTGGGTCTGCTGCTTTTGGACTTGTTTTCGTCCTTACCTGGACTCCCTGCATCCCTCTTCTGATTGCACCACATGCTTGATGGATTTATGCTTTCCTCTACCTTGGTTTGCTCCCTTGTTTTATTAGAACAGATTCTTTGATAACTTCCCAAGAAATGTTGCATGGATAATAAATGTTTTGAAAGTTTGCATATTAGAAGGGCCTTATTCCTGACCTTACAACTGATAGATAGTTTGCTTGTTACAGGGTTCTAGGCTGGAAATCATTTTCTCTCAGAATATTTGAAGACATCTAAACAATGGTGTTTTAGTGATAAAATGTTAGTTTGGTGCACATAACATTATTGTGTAAAACAGTGTTTCCAAAATACATTTTATAGGTAGTGATTAGTAATGTCTTGGTAAAATAATCTATAAAATAGCTTTAGCAAAATATTTTTCTGAATCTAGGCAGCAAAACAAAAAGTAGCCTAAAAAATACAGGTTCCCCTTCTCCCATAAATATCATTAAATGTTAACTTCCACTGAGTAACAATTTTGCTCAAATAGGAGTTTATTAGTTTATAATGGTAATTTGCAAATATATTTTTAAAAACAGCTTTCTGTAATATAAATTGCAAAAGAGAAAGTAATTAAAATAACTGGCCTTCTATGTAATGTACTGAAATCAGCGTGCTTTCTCTTAGTAGGAATGTACATAATAATTCAAAGGAAACCTGTTAATAGAGTTAATAAAAGTCAATGTTGAAAACATTCCTTAAAAACCAACTATATCACATTCAATTATTCATAGTTATTTAATAGTAATGGTGCATTGTTAGTGAGATGCCTGAGTATTTTTTTAAAGCCGTATGCTTCAGAACTAATATTTTTAACTTTTTTTTTTTTTTGGTCTGAGCAAGCATTTGAAAACACACACCTCATCCTTAAATTAAGCTTCTTTTCAATCGCTGTGTATCCCATTGATGAAAAGGAAAATACAAACAAATCAATACCCTTGTTGTCTTTATTTCCATTAATTCCTTTTGATATATCAGTTTGGGGGGACTAACTTCAAAGCATCAATGGAAAGGTGGAAAAAAAGGAAACACTGACCGTAAACTTCCATATTAATGTGCTACAGGAAAATACATTTAAATAAGTGAGGATAAAGATATGTTTTGCACACAGTGGGCAAAAATAAATAGCTTTGATCATCAATTTCAGAGCATTGATTTCAAATACATATATTCTTGTACAACATATGAATAAATTTATATTAGTTAAAGCAAAGGGCATGACAATGGATGACATGATGTAAACACAACACAACTATCACTACTAATCACATTCTATCAGAAAACTATCCAAAAAGGGAACAGTGCTGGGTGAACAGGCTTGGTAGGTATTAGGGCTAAAGCCACAAGGAAATCCTGGATTGGGATCTCAAAGACTGTATTCTCAAATGAATCCGATGTCTATTGCTGAGGCTGATCTTTAAAATAGTGTTTGATTATATCTACTATTGCTTTTAAAACTGTTATAAAACAGAGCATTATTTTCAAATTAGTAAAAATACAGTCTTACTCATAGGTAAGAATTTTAAAATCCAATAATTGGAGTTTATAGTCTATTTTGATTTTTCTCTGTACCACTGTGTAATCAATATTAACTTTCCATGAACAAACTTTTTAGGAGAAGATTATAAACTACAGATGGCTTATGATAAGTTTGCTGTAATCATAGTTTTAAAGTTACTTGGCGTAAGAATCCAGAGAATTTTTTAAAGCTGCTCCCTAAATCTTATTTTTTAAGCTACTTAACCATGACCATATATACCTCATTTTATTATTTTATTCAGTAAGAGCTAAATGTATAGGTAAATTTTTTATATGGAATGGTAGCAGCAAACTGGTTTTAAGTGCTGTACTGAAATGTGTGCAGCAAGAACAAGGAAGTAGGAGAGTTAAAATGGTGATGTGTGCTAAGTCACGTCCTCATCATGCCCCATCAGCTAGTTTTTCTATATCAATAAGTAGATGTCTTACCACTCAAAAGCATCTTAGATAAGAATAATTTTTTTCCTGATATAAATTACTCATCCTACTCAGTTATTAGCTAATTAGGCCAGTTTACCTCAAAGAAGTTCATTGTTAATGACACTAGCTGTCATTGAAAACCAATTCCAGCATTTCTGGTTAAACAGGAAGGAAGATGAAAATAAGAAGTTCACAACATAAATAAAAATGATAACAATGATAATGTTAAAATATTTTTTAGAAAAAATTACAACACATCTAAAGATAAAACCAAAATTAAATTCTACCAAAATGGTTAAAACGACAGGCATTCTTTTAACAATCTCATGAAAACCAAAACTGAATTGATTCCTGCTCTGGCATATTTTCTTACACAGGTATTCATGAACACTGCTGTCTACATGTCCATTTCACATTTGCACCTGCATTTGCATCTATGCTTGCATTCCTGTAAACATCTCTTACACATGATATGTTTTTCAGCAAGGTCTGGCCTTTATTCCCATCTTCATTTTTTACTTTTCTGTTGTTTCTCTTAAAGCCGTTTGGAGTGAAAGTTTTCAGAGTTTAAGTACTGTGGTACCCCCTCAAGATCTGTATGTGAGCAGTGAGGGCTGTCCTCAGCAGTTTTGGGGTCTGTACCTCACAGAGCCCCAGAGAGAGACAGAGAGATGACTTCTTGTCATTCACTTCCATCAATCAGTTGGATACTACCACAAAAACTGGAAACCTACGCATGAGAGGGCCCAGTCTCATCTTTTTCTTTTCTTTATTTTTATCATTGACACTATTTCAGATATCCCCATTTTCCCTTTTGCCCCTTCCTCTAAGCCCACCCCCCTTCCCAGTGGCCATCACTTCACTCTTATCTGTGTCTATGGGTTATCATATATGTTCTTTGGCTACTCTCTTCACCTTCTTTCATCCAGTATCCCCACCTTCCTTCTCTTCTGACAGCTATCAGTCTGTTCCATGTGTCTGTGCCTTTGTTCCTATTTTGTTTGTCAGTTCGTTTTGTTCATTAGAATCCATGTATGAGGTTTATTATCTAGAAGGTATCCAGTTCATGTAATGTGAATAATAGAAGATTTCATTTATTGAAGAAGATACAAATACAAGATAGAAGAAGTATTGTACATAGGACAGTGATGCCTCAGTTCCCTTCAAAGTAGGCACCTTGCAACTTCACACAGTTCTTTCAATCACCATCAGTTAGCTGGCCTGTCATATTTTCCTGAATCTCATTGATGGTCTGAAATCTCTTTCCTTTCAAAAGTGTTTTTAGTTTTGGGAAAAGCCAGAAGTCGCAGGGCACCAATCTGGGCTGTAGGGTGACTGAGTTTCACCAACAAACTTTGCACAAGACGTGATGCATGAGTGGATGCATTGTAGTGATAAAGCTACCAGTCACCAGTTGCCCATAGCTGCAGCCTTATGAATCATCTGAATAGTTTCCACAGAGGAATATTCAAGCTACATGCAAAATTAGATGCAGATTCCTTGGTCTGGTCACTCAGTCATTGTGAATGCAATAGCCACACAGCATACATGCTCACTATCTACTATCCCCACTTACTAGTACAGTGAAGTCATCGTTGTTCAGGCATGTGCATTCCAGTCCACTCTCCTTTTCTGCCACATTACATTGCTGTGGCACAAACCATTCTCATTGTATTAACAATGGCTGGACTTTTTCCAGACAAACCTCATAAGTGAGATCATACGACATTTATTTTTCAGCTCTTCAACTGATTCTTCTTCAGGTAAATGATAAACTTCGATGTTGTATTTTTCAGTGTCAACAAGAATTCATTCTTTCAACCACTGTCATTTCTTCAGAGTGAAATCGCCAAGCTTTTGCAATTACAGGTACAATAATTTACCTTAATAAATATTTACCCATATACTTAGCTTCTAAGCATATAAGTTCATGCTTGACAGGTGAAATAGAATAGAAGCAATATCATTTGTGTTCTCTGTGATATGGGAATGTTCAAAACATTTTCATCATGCATATAAAATTCAAACTTCATCAATGTAAGATATAGTTTAAAATTTTTTTTTAATTTAATTTTTTTTTAGAGATAGGGGGAGTGAAGGAGAGAGAAGCATGGATGTTTGAGAGAAACATCGATTGCCTCTCAAACACCCTCAACTGGGGATCTGGACCACAACACAGGCATGTGCCCTGACTGGGAATCAGACTGCTGACCTTTCACTTTGTGGGAAGATTCCCAATCTCTTGAGCCACACCAGTCAGGGCATGAGATAATATTTTTAAAAACTCTGCAGCTGATTGCATTAACATATCTTGGTGTACCCACTGCTATAAGTCACAGTTGACTCTTGCTCTCTCTAATATTAACTCCTTAAGCCTCAATTTAGGTAGTTTTTCAATTTTCTCTGTTTTATGTAAAATTACTTTGTGTTGGAGATCAGTCAAGGATAGGCTATCTATGAGTATAAATTTTTCACATTAGTATGAACTCCAAAAGCATTTTAACTGGACTTGATTTGGATTATTTGCAAATCCAAAATAGCCAAGAATTTCTGGATTAGTAAACCAAGCCAGCTTCTTGAATGTATTTAATGAAGTTTGATCTGTCAACAAACAGGTCAAGAGAGTGGGTATCAGCTGAATACCAAGGCCATGATTATGCCTTCCAAATTTTTAAAATAACAGCTTTATTGAGATCTAATTCATACACCATAAAGTTCATCCATTTAAAGTATACAATTGAATGGTTTTTAGTATATTCACAATATTATGCAGTCATGACCACAATCTAATTCCTAAATATTTTCATAATACCCAAAAGAAACCTTGAACCATTAGTAATCATTTTCCATTTTTCTTATTCTCTAGTAACCACAAATCATGTTTATGTTTGCAGTTATTGGCCTATTCTGGACATGTGCTGTGAATAGAATATGTACTTTTTTGTGATTGGCTTTTTTCACTTTGCATAATGTTTTTAAGTTTCATCCATTTTGTGGTATCAATCCTTTCTTTTTTATGGCTAAATAATATTCCATTGTATGAATATTTTGTTTATCCTTTTATCAGATAAAGAAGATTTGGGTTGTTTTTACTTTTTGGCTATTATGAATAATGTTGCTAGAGACACTCAAATATACAGTTTTACATGGATATGTTTTCAGTACTTTTGGGTATGTACCTAGAAGGGGTAATTGTGGGTTATACTGTAACCCTATGTTTAACAGTTTAAGAATCTGTCAAAGCAGCTGTACCATTTTACAATACCACCAGTAGTGTTTGAGGATTTCAATTTCTGTATAGCTTTGCTAGCACTTGTTATTGTCTATCCTTTCCCTTAAAAAAAAAATATTATAGCCAGCCTAGTGGATATAGAAGGCTATCTAAATATTTTGATTTCTGTCCTTTAATGACCCATGTGTTTGGGTGTTTTTTCATGTGCTTAATGGCAATGTGTGTCTCTTCTTTGGAGAAATGCCTATTTAAATTCTTTGCTAATATTTTATTAGGTTACTAGTTATTTTATCATTCAATTATAAAAATTCTCTTTCATTTTGTATACAAGTAACTTACCGGTTATATGATATTTTTAAATTGAAGGAACTTTTCTCATTATTTTCTGGGGTCAAGTTTGCTATTGAAGTCCAGTGCTATTGTAATTTTTAGTCCTTTTTAGGAGACGTGTTCCCTCCCCCCCAACCACCCCCTCTCTCAGATTTTAGGACTATTATTTTTTCTTTAGTGTTTATTAATTTTTGGATAATGTACATTAATAATAATAATTTAAAAATTCATTGTATTTGTGAATATATTTTATTATGATAATTTCCAAATATATGCAGAAGTAAAGAGAATAATGTAATGAACATGTATGTATAGTTACCTAGATTAAGTAAGTATAAATATTTTGTGACCCTTGTTTCATCCATCTGTTTCTTTAAAAAAATTTTCTGGGATATTAATAAGGTAATACAAGACCTATTATTTTTACCCATAAGCCCTTCAACATGCATCTCTAAGAGATGAATTTTTCCTTAATATATTTATGATGTCATTATTACCTTATAAAAATAAATAATAGTGCCTTAATGTTACCTAATTTTGCATTTATAGTCACATTTTTTGTAATGTTTAAAAATTTTATTTACAACTGGATGACATAGTTTATTCAATCACTCCCCTATTGATAGACATCTGGATTATTTTCAGTCTTCTATTATTACAAATAACTCTATAATAAATATCCTTCTGCATGTGTCATTTGGCATATTTGCAAGTATTTCTTTTGGATAAAGTCCTAGAGTATGATTGCTTGGTCTAATGGTAAATGCATGTATAGTTTGTTAGATACAGCCAATGTCCTTACATGAGTGTTGTATAATTTTGTATTCCCTTGGTACATACATTAATCTAGAAACGCATGTCCTTCACTTCTCTCTCTTGTCTTATCTCTTTGGAATTCCTAGTATTTGGGTATTTTCCCTTCTATCATGATTCTTTAATTCTGTCATGCCATCCACTTATCCTTTTCCCATTTTTTTGGTTTTTAAACTTTCTTGGAGAATTTTCTCAACTTTATCTTCATACCCATCTACCAGATTTTAATTATAGCTGTTGTATTTTAATTTTCCAGAGCATTTGGTTTTGTTTTCAAAATGTACTATTTATAGTCTCCTAGTCTTGTTCTTGGGAGTTAACTGAATTTCAATCAATAATTCATTTAACAATAATAAATATGTGCAAATTATTACATTCCAGGTATTATTCTAGGTACTGTAGAATTGACAGTGAATAAATAGTTAAAATCTCTGTCCTCAAGGAGCTCATAATAAAATGGTGAGAGGACATACATATAAATAGTCAATGTGTCAGTTAGATAATAATTCTATAAAAAACAAGCAGAGAAAAGGAGGGATGACAGTGACTGGAAAAGAGGCTGCTATGTTAGGGGAGTCAAGAAAGGCTTTAGTGATCAGGTGATATTTTCAAACACTAGATAAAAAGGAGTAAGTAAGAAGTGATATGGGGAAGAGAGCTTTGCAGGCAGAGGGAGCCAAAAGTAGAGAGGCCATGAAGCAGGGATATGGAAATTTTAAGGAATATCAAAGAGAACATATGGTGGGAGTAGTCATCAAGGGGGGAGAGTGATCAGAGATAGTATCAGAGAGAAGGAGAGGATATGAGATTTTGGAATATTGTGATCATAGGGATGCCATGATCTGACTTACACTTTTAAAATATTCTGGCATCCTCATAGCCAGTCAGCCTGAGGGTCAGCCCCACTCCCTGAGGTGCCAACAGCAATCAAGGCTCATCCACCACAAGGAGTACATACAGCCCACACAGGGGAACACTGGCTCAGCTGAGCAGGGAGACTGCACCATTGGGCCCTACAGGACACTACTGTATAAGGCCACCCTGCCAAGGCTGTGACACACAGAAAATGTACATAATATATATAAACATACACAGCAGCAGCCAAAATGAGGAGACAAAGAAACATGTCCCAAATGAAAGAAACGGAAAAAACTCCAGAAACAGAACTAAATGAAATGAAGTCAAGTGATCCACTACATATAAAGTTAAAAACACTTGTTACAAGGATTCTCAATGAACTTAGAGGAAGAATAAACGAACTCAAGGAGAACTTCAACAAAAGGATAGTAAACATTATAAAGAACATAAAACCATAAAAAGAGCCCATTAGAAATGAAGAATGTAGTAACTGAAAGAAGAATACACTGAAATATGAAGCACAGGATTGAATCAGTGATTTGGAAGACAAGATAATGGAAAACTCCTAATCAGAAAAACAAAAAGAATCCAAGAAATGAGGAGAGTTTGAGCCTTTGGGATAAAATCAAGCACACCAACATTTGCATTATTAGAATATCATAAGGAGAGGAGAGAGAGAGAGCAAGAAATTGAAAACCCGTTTGAAGACTTAATGACCGAAAACTTAATTCCTTAACCTGGCAAATAAAATAAACATACAAGTCTGGAAATAACAGAGAATAGCAAACAAGATGAACTCAAAGAGGCTCAGATCAAGAAACATAATAATTAAAATGCCAAAAGTTAAAGACAATCTTAAAAGCAGCAAAAAACAAAACATTTATCGAGTGAGCTCTCGTAAGAGAAACTTTGCAGGCCAGGATGGAGTGGCAAGAAATATTCAAAGTGATGAAAAGCAAGGACCTACAACCAAGATTATACTACCAAGCAAAATTACCATTTAGAATTGAAGTGCAAATGAAGAGGTTCCCATAAAGAAAAAGCTAAAGGACTTTATCACCACCAAACTAATATTAAAAGAAGTTCTTTAAGAAGAAAGGGGGAAAATAACAAGTATAAATAATAAAATGGTAATAACTATATATCAATAATCAGTTTAAATGTAAATGGATTACTCTAATCAAAAGACATAGAGTGGCTGAATGGATAAGAAAACATGGTCTATATATCTATATATCTATATATATCTATATATACTGTCTACAAGAGACCAACTTCAGAATAAAGGATACATGTAGCCTGAAAGTAAAGGGATAGGAAAAAAAAATCTTATGGTAATAGAAATGAAAAAAAGCAGGGGTAGCAATACTTATATCACACCAAACACACTTTAAAACAGAGGCTTTAACAAAAGACAATGAAGAACATTTAAGGCCCTGCCTGATGGCACAGTGGATAAGGCACCAACCTGTGAACCCAAAGGTCACTCTTTTAGTTTCCAGCCAGGGCACATAACCAAGTGCCAGGTCTCCAGCTAGGTCTGTAGCTGGAGGCAGGTGAAAGGCAACCATACATTGATGTCTCTCCCTCTGTGCCTCTCTCCCATTTCCTCTCTCTAAAAAAATCTATTTTATTAAAAAAAAGGACATTTAATAATGATGAAAGGATCAACCCAACAAGAAGATATAACCCTTATAAACATGTATGCCCCAAACAGGAGCACATAAATATATAAAACAAATAGTGTAAGCTATATAGGGAGACATTTGGTGTAATAAAGTAATTTTAGGGGACTGAAACACCTCATTGACATTAATAGATTATTCAGACAGAAAATCTACGTGGAAATAACAGCCTTAAGTGACACATTAGACCAGATGCATTTAATTGATATTTTTAGAGCACTTCACCCCAAAGCAGTAGAATGTTCATTCTTTTCAAGTGCACATGGAACATTTTCTAGCTTAGACCACATGTTAGGACACGAAGCAACTCTCAATAAATTTAAGAAGATTGAAATCACATCAAGCAACTTCTTCAGCCACATGGTACGAAACTAGAAATTAATTACAAGAAAAAACTCAAACACATGGAGGCTAAATAGCATACCACAAAATGATAACTGGGTTAACAATGAGATTAAGGAAGAAATCTAAAGTATACCTTGAGGCAAATGAAATTGAAACACAACAACCCAGCATGTATGGCACACAGTGAAAGTAGTTCTAAGAGGAAAATTCATAGCAATAAATCCAACCTTGAGAAAAAATATAATATCTAACTTTACACATAAAGGAACTAGAAACAGAGAAAGCCCAAAGTGAGCACAGGATGAATAATAGATATTAGAGCAGCAATTATGAAAATAGAGCCCCAAAATGTAAAAAGTCAATGAAAAATAGAGCTGTTTTTTGAAAAGATTAAAAAATTGATAAACCTTTAACCAGAATCATCAAGAGAAAAAAGAGAGCCCTGCGTCACCTGGCTGGTGACTCAGTGGATAGGCAGTGGTCTTTGAACCCAAAGGTCGCTGGCTCGATTCCCAGCCAGGGCACATAACCAGGTTCAAGCAAGGTTTCCGGCCAGGTCCATAGCTGAAGGCAGGTGAAAGGCAACCATACATTGATGTTTCCCTTCCTTTCTTCCTCCCTCCCTGCCCTTCTCTCTCTAAAAATAATGAATAAAATCTTAAATAAAAAGAGAAAGAACCCAAACAAATAACAATTAGAAATGAAAATTGACACCACAGAAATGCAGTTTTATAAGAAAATACCACAAACAAATTATATGCCAACAAATGGGACAATCTGGGAGAAATAGATAAGTTACTAGAAACATGCATCTCCCAAAACTGATCAAGGAGAAACAGAAAATCTGAACTTACCGATAACTAATAAAATCAAATCAGTAATCAAAACCCCCAAAAAACAAAAGTCTTGGACCAGATGTTTGTACAGATAAATTTTACCAAACATTTAAAGAAGAGTTAACACACTTTTCAAACTATTCAAAAAAATTCAAGAGGAGGGAAAGTGCCCAAGCTCATTTTACAAGGCCAGCATTACCCTGATTCCAAAATCAGACAAAGACATTACAGGGGAGGAAAAAAGAAAAAAAGAAAGGAAAGAAAATTGACACAATTTAGCATCCATTTATTACAAAACTCAGCAAAGTGGGACTAGAGGGAACAGACCTCAACATAATAAAGCCCATATGTGACAAATCCACAGTTAACATCATACTCAACAAGGAAAAGCTAAAAGTATTTTCTTTAAGATCAGGAAAAAGACAAGGGTGTCCACTTTCACCATTTTTATTGAACATAGTATTCAAAGACCTAGTAACAGTAACCAAACCACCCTTCCTACACACACACACACACACACACACACACACGGCATCCAAATTGGAAAAGGAGGTAAAGCTGCCTTTTTTTTTTTTTTCCAGATAGGTTTCTCCTTTAAGAACAAATTTGCAGGTATATACATGCAAAGAGTCCTACAAAGAGATAACCCTAAAGAATCCACAGTAGCCCTGGCTGGTAGCACAGTGGTTAAGGTGCCGGCCTGCGAACCCAAAGGTCGCAGGTTCGATTCTCCAGCCAGGGCACATAACCAGGTTGCTAACCAGGTCTCCAGTCAAGTCTGTGGCTGGAGGCAGGTGAAACACAACTATACATTGATTCTCTCCCTGTCTGCCTCTCTCCCTTCCCCTCTTTCTAAATATAATGAAATAAAATATTAAAAAAAAAAAAAAAAAGAATCCACAGTAACTATAAGCAATTAAATGAGTTCAGTAATGTATCGGTACAAAAATTAATATTTAGAAATTAGTTGCATTTTTTAAAAAGAGGATACCTTTAAATGTTTTTATAATTTTTTAGAGAGGGGAAGGGAGAGAGGCAGAAAGGGAGAGAGACATTAATGTATGGTTGCCTTTCACCTGCCTCCAGCTACAGACCTGGCTTACAACCTGGCTTACAACGTGGTTATGTTGCCCTGTTTGGGAATCAAACCAGTGACCTTTGGGTTTGCAGGCTGGCTCCTTATCCACTGTGCCATCAGCCAAGGCCTTAGTGGCATTTTATACACCCATAACAAACCAGCAGAAAATGAAATTAAGAGAATAATGCCATTTACAATTACATCAAAAGAAAATACCTAGGAATAAAATTACCCAGGGAGGTAAAAAACCTGTACTTGGAAAATTATAAGCATTGAAGAGTGAAACTGAAGCTACAAATCAATGGAAGCATCTATAGTGCTCATGCATAGAAAGATTTAACATTGTTAAAATGTTCATACTACCCAAAGCACCTATAGATTCAGTGTAATCTCTATCAAAATACCAATTATGTGTTTCATAGAACTAGAACAAATAATTCTAAAATTTATATGGAACCACAAAAGACCTTGAAAAGCCACAGCAATCTTGAGAAAGAAAAACAAAGTTGGAGATAATCACATGACCTGATATCAAACTAGATTATATAAGGCTATAGTAATGAAAACAGCATGGTACTGACATAAAAACAGATGCGTAGATCAGTAGAACAGAATAGAGAGCACAGATATAAACTCATACCTACATGGTATGACAAAGGAGGCAAGAATATACAATGGGGTCAAGACAGTCTGTTTAATAAATGGCATTGGGAAAACTGGACTGTTAATGCAAAATAATGATACCAGAACATTTTCTTATACCATATACAAGAATAAACAATAAATTATTAAAGACATAAATGTAAGACTTGAAACTACAAAACTAGATGAAAATGTAAGCAGTAAATAAACTCGTTGACAGTGCTCTAAGTAATTTAAAAAATCTATTGCTTCAGGCAAGGGAGGCAAATGGGACTACATCAAACTAAAAAGTTTTTGCACAGCAAAAGATATCAACAAACAAAAAACAAGATTCAATGATCTTACATCTGATAAAAGGGTTGATATCCAAAATTTATGAAGAACTCATACAACTCAACACTAAAACAAAACAAAACAAAACAAAAAACCCAAAGAACATAAAAAACCTCAAACAATCCAATTAAAAACAGGCAAAGCACCTGAATAGATACTTCTCTAATGAGGACATACACATGGCCAATAGATACTAAAAAATGCTTAACATCATTAATAATCAGGGAAATGCAACTGAAAACCACAATGAGATATCACCACACACCTGTCAGAATGGCTGTCATCAATAAATCAATAAAAAACTGTTAACGAGAATGTGGTAAAAAGGGAATCCTCGTATACTGTTGTTGTATTACCAAATTGGTACAGCCACTATGGAAAACATTATGGAAGTTCCTTGAAAATTAAAAATAGAACTACCTTATGACCCAGCAATTCCACTTCTGGATATTTATCTGAAGAAAAGCAAAAACTAATTTGAAAAGATATATGCATCCTTATAGTTGCAGCATTGTTTGTAATAGCTAAGATAAGGAAGCAACTAAGTGTCCATATACTGGTAACCCCTGTATAACATGGTTTCGCTTTAACATGTTTCAAGAATTGGGGAAAACCCTCATACAACATGGCATCCTAGAACATGGTTTCACTCTAATATGGTTAGAGAATTAGAGAAATTTCCAAACAATATGGAACATAATAAGAGCTTTTAAGAGCAAAAGATACCTCATTTGAAATTTTTTCATTAATGGTGCTTAATAGTGATGATGAAGAAAACATTATTTAATACATATTACTATGTTCTACTTCAGTGAAAATTGCTTTAATAAAGATGATTTCTCTTTTATAAAAATATAGTATATTAAAAATATTTTAAAACCTAATCCTCTTTTTTGTACTAATTCTTTGTTTCAGATAACAGATTTGCATAACACGGCATTTTTTTAGGAACCTAACAACCATGTTATACAGGGTTACCTGTATACACAATGGAATAGTACTTGGTCATAAAAAAGAATGAAAATTACCAGTTGCAATGACATAGAGGGTATTATGTTAAGTTTAATAAGTTAAGCAGAAAAAGACAAATACCATATAATTTTACTTACATGTCAAATCTAAAAAAGCAGCAGAATAAGTAGATATAGAGAACAAACTGATTGTTGACAGATGAGAGGGTGGTTGGTGAAAACAGTGAAGGGATTAAGAAGTAGAAATTTGCAGTTGCAGAACAGTCATGGAGATGTATGGTACAGCATAGGTAATATAGTCAATGATATTGTAATAACCATGTATGGTGTCAACTACTAGATTTATTGGGGGATCAGTTTGTAAGTTATGTAAATGTCTACTGACATTGCTGTACACCTGAAACTAGTAGAATGTCAAATGTCAACTGTAATTATAAAATAATAAATAACAAAAATTAAAATACCACTCTGGCTACCCTGTGGAGAATAGACAGCAGAAAGGGAATGGTGGAAATATAGGGAATAGATGGGAATAGTTGCAGTAGTGCAGATGAGCTGTATTGGTGACTCATACCTAAATAAGAAGTGACCAGATTCTGAATATATTTGAGAAGAATGATGCAGTTAATACCTAGAAACATATATGAGTTGAGAGTGTTATCTTTTCCTCCTCTATTTTTCATCCTCTTCCTTTTCCTCCTCCTCCTTAAAGGGAGTACCAGAGAGAATGATTAATGACTTAGGGGGATAGTTGATGACTCAGTATAGGAAGTGGGCAAATATAGCACATCTGTTCTTAAGTAGGTAGGGATGGTAGTCGTAAATATTGAACAACTTGGCCTTGGAGTGAAGCTAGGATCACTCATCCATTTTTAAGGGGAGTAAATGCAGCATATAAAGGTACAGATGCAGGTAAACTAGGAGCTTTGGTGGAAATAGCATGTAGATCTTTTCCAACTATAAAATGAGAAGTAAGAACATCAGCTGAAGGAAAGGATGGGGATGAAAATGTTGGGAGTTTGAGGGAAAGGAGAAGGTTTGAAATATTAATATAAAAATATAAGTGAAAAAGAAAGGAGGAAGTGTTGTGGTGCTGCAAATCAGCCCTAAAGCCTCGTGTGGGGTTACTAATGACAAGTTTAAAGAAAGGCTAGTCAGCAAGATTGCCTGTTCTCTTTGTGTGTTTTTTTTGTTGTTGTTGTTGTTTTTTCAGCCATGTTCAGCGGCATAGGCACACTTGTGGAGTGGGCAGAACTGAGGTTTGCCTGAGAGGGTATAGGAAAATGAGATAGTTAAGCATGTATGCACAATTGCAATAAAGGACTTGGGGTGGGTGACTTGAGGAAAGGATTGGTGGAAGAAAGCAGTTTGAGGAACTGAACAGCCAAGGTTCTGGCTCGATCATCTATTGACACTGCCCAGTGTTATGACTGGAGTAGTCTTGAAATAGTGATGCTAAAGTTAGATGCTAAAATCTTCATGGAATGAAGGAAAATGACCCAGAGATGTAGAGAAGTCTAAGATGATGGGTGATAAAGTGTTCATACTTGAAATTCAGAGGAACTGAGGGGTGTTGGGAGGAGAGACAGAAAAGACTGGAAATGGTAATAAAAAGCAGAGGGGTGACCCTTCTTTCCTGCAGGCTCTCTGGCATAGGAGATAGAACAGCCACCATTTGTAAAGAGCACTTGAGAAGCTATGGCTTCAGGAGAAGCCTTTTCTCTGAAGACCAGCAAGTAAAGGGACTTTTCAGAGAAGTTGAAAATGTAGGGGTTTTGCTGGTAATTCAGGTTGTATCTAATCTTAAATTCAGAGATTTCAGTGGAGGCTTAGGGGTAGGGTACAGAATGTGGTTTGGCCAGCTTAAGAATGTACAGAGCCATTGGGCTGAAATCCTGGTTGTCTTCTTAGTCACCAAGGGACATAGGCCCAGGCTTGAAGGTAGTAGAATTTTAGGGAGGCAGTTTGTGCCGTGGGTGCTGAGCTCTGTGGGACCTTTCTTCAGCTCCACCTATGGTGGTATGGAAGCTCTGGCAATGGGAACATCCTGTGGGGTCTCCTGAGAAGAGGAAGCTTTTGTAGGGAGCACAAGGTGCTGCCTAGGCCAGGGCTGAGGCAGAGTCCCTGGAATAAGAGGTAGAGCTCCGTTAGTCCTCTTAGCAGTATTTCCTATGTATATGAAAATATCTGTAGTATTGCTTCGTTTGCTTTGTTATTTTCTGTTTCCTATACTGTATGTTCCACTAGGTTTTTTTTTTCTATGTCTACAAATGGAAACCCACAAACTTCATCTTTATAAAACATAAAAAGTTATAAATAAAGCTAACACATTAATGTAATGTGTTTTCTCTTTGGCAACTGTACCTTTATAATAACTTGTCAATTCAGGCTCAAATTTATTATGGTTATCATATTATAATGTACAGGGTGGGGAAAAGTAAGTTTACAGTTGTTTGCATGGGAAGTAATAAAATAATAATAATAATACAAGAATAAATTGTTTTGCATACTTACAGCTGTGAAACTACTTTTCCCCCACTTTGTATAATTTATCAACTCAACATGTTGCAGGCCTTAAACTTACACAGTGTTGTATGTCAATTATATCTCAATTTTAAAAAATCAAATAGAGAATTTTGGGGGCGGGGAAGAGGCTGGGACTCACCTTTCAGTATAGATATAGACATCTACTGAAGTTCATGTTTTCAGAACTATGAGGTCTGTCTGGAATAAGTCCAGCCATTGTTAATATAATGAGAATGGTGTGCATGACATTGACATAACCTGGCAGGCTAGGAGAGTGGACTGGAATGTGCATGTGTGAATAATAATGACTTACACTGTACTAGTTAGTGGGGATGGTAGTTGCTGTTGAGTGAGCATGTGTACTATGTGGCGGTCACATTCAAAATGACTGAGTAGAGCAACAGATCTGCATCCAATTTTGCATGAAGCTTGAACATTCCTCTGTGGAAACTAGTCAGATGATTCAGAAGGCCACAGCTGTGGACAACTGGTGATTGACAGCTTTATCACAGCAATTTGCCCACTTGTGCATCACATTAAATGCAGACTTTTTTGGCAAAACAAAGTCCAGGTGACTCAGCCTCCCTGCAGACCAGGTTTGGTGCCCTGAGAGTTCTGGTTTTCTCCAAAACTAAAATCATCTTTGAAAGGGAAGAGATTTTAGACCATTGATGAGATTCAGAAAAATAAGAACAGGGTAGCTACTGGTGATCGGGATAACTGTGTGAGGTCCTAAGGTGCCTACTTTGAAGGGGACTTAGGCATCATTGTCTTATGGACAGTGTTTCTTGTATCTTCAATAAATGTGTTTTTCTGGACAGACCTCATGTATTCCTACACTCATTCATGCCTGGTCCCCATATTTAGTGTCTCTCCAGAGACCACACCTCCGTGTTCTACCTAAGTGCTTTAAGACCAGTCTCCAGACTACTTGGGTTTGGGTTGCAGGTCTGGATATCTATCTGTGTCTCTGCCTACTTCTGATTCGTTTGCTTTTAGCCCCACCTGAACTCTGCCCATGCCCCTAAACTTCTTGTTCAGTCAGCTTTGATTTGACTTGCTTCTGAGTCCCACACTTCCTTTTCATTTTTCACAGATCATGTTCATCTGCTTTTCAGCCTCCACAATTTTTTTTTGTGTCATCTCTTAATATCTCTTACTGATTCTCTTTGTACTGCCAGTTTTATGCTTAAATTTTTTTAAAAAATGATCATTTTAGTGGACTTTTGGAAAATAGATGAAATAAATATGTTCCTTATCTTTAATTGGAATTATTAACCCTTATTTTTCATTGGTACTGACCTCCTTAACATTATGATGACTCCAATGAGCTACCATGTAGGTATATATAATGACAATATACAGTATTATTTAAAAAGAGAAATACTTTGGGATCTCTATATTTCAACATAGTGCAAGTTTTCAAATGTTTTTCATGGACCTGATTTGCTGACCGAATCATTTGATTTATTGAGTACAGTGGTTGAGTAAGAAAGCTGAGTCAAATATGGTTTCACTCTCCAAACTTTCTAAAGAATGTAGTAGATACTTATTTTGTGTATTAGTCTATAATATACCACCATTTCCTAGCAATCAATTTAATTTTCCACCGGTACCTACCCCTCTCCCACTCTCTGTCCAAGAGGTTGAATAGGCCTATGAGGTCTGTCACGAAAGTATCAGCCATGCAAACTATTTTAATTATGTTGACATTGGCTTGATACTTTTGGTCAGTAGATCTCAGAGATACTCATGATTAGGCTTGTTCAAGTGTAGAATTCACCCTGTGGCCACAGTGGTTGGTTCAGGGATGAGTGTCTCATCCAAACTAGTCCAGTGTGCGCAGTGTAGGACTTGCACTGGAACTCTTCAGAAACAGTCTTTCTCACTGTGGTCACTAAGCTAGGAGGCTGAAAGGCCAAAGGTGCTGCTGGCCATTCTGCCCCAATGTAGGCAAATACCTGTGTGGAAATAAAGGAAAGGTCACAGAGAAATTGAGATTGAGGTATGATGATGTTGCTTCTTGCTAAAAACCCTAGGTCCATCAATGCCTGAAAATCTGTCCTTGGACATTCTCATTACATGAACAAAAAGAATTTTCACTTGTTGAAACTAGTTTTTGTTGGATTTCTGCTCTGTGCAACCTCAGGGGTCATAACCAAAGGGGTATAGGCCATGTGCATATGTGTGTGTATGTGTGTGTGTGTGTGTGTGTGTGAGAGAGAGAGAGAGAGAGAGAGAGAATGAATTCAAAGAAATTGTTTATACTCAGTTTCTTAAGTGCAAATATAATATCATTGTGCTAGTAGAAATAAGTAAAGCTAAATTGTTCATGTTGATATGGACTTTTCATGTGTGAATAAAACAAGAAAGCATGATCCTAGAGGTATGATCCTTGATAAAGTTCTTTTCATAGCCTTTGAGGATGATTTCATCTAACACTAATAACTCACAGGGGAATTTCAGAGGGCAAAAAAAAAAAAAAAGTGAACATTACATGATTCTACCAGATGTGGGATAAGGGAATAATTTTAGAATTTAAATAACTAAAAAGTGCCTCTGGTGTGCTTCTAATGTTTCAGTATATGCAAATTAGATTTTATATGGTACATCTCATAATATGGCCAACAATGGAGTGAAATTGAACTTTAATTGAAAGCAGAAGTAGAGGAAAGCTGTGATAGGGAAGCACAATTTCCAATTCCAACAAAAGTCGTTTACACTGTACATTAAAAATAGGCCATAATTTTAAACAAAATCAGAAATAGATCAGTAGAAAGGAATTTATTTGAAAGAATGGAAGCAGATTGAGAGACATAGGGAAAATCCTATATATCTGGTAATCATTCAAATGTAAAAGAAATTATTATGCACATTAAAAACATTATCCATAACAAAGCAATTAGTAAGGAAAGGAATGAAGTAATGTTAGACTGAGAAGCACAACTGATACAAATACTATCAGAACTGCATTTTGACATGAATCTGTGCTCCTAAGTCACTTTACATTACATTCTGTAGTTTTTGCATTAGATGTCATCTTGGACTCATAATCCAAGGAACATAACACTGACACTTAATTCTAGGACAATAGAACACTTCTGCTTCCCCCCATAACTCACTACTATTATCAAAGGCCTATTTGTAACAGTTCTGTTTACCCAGTACATTGTACTAAGCTATCAAGAAAAGACTACAGGACACAGCAAAGGGGAAAAAAAAATCACAGTTTGAAGAGATAGAACAAGCACCAGAACCAGACTCAGATATGGCAGGAGATACTGGAATAATCATATTGAGAGTTTTTAAAAAAACTAAGAACTCCAAAAAACAAACAAAAAAACAAAAAAACTAAGAACTCCAATGGATAGAGTGTAAGAACAAGAAGGCAATGTAGAGAGAGAGATAGAAATTTTCAGAAAGAACCAAAAAGGAATTAATAGAGGTTTTTTAAAAACCCACTATAACACTTCAGTGGACTTATTAGTAAACTGCATATAGCTGAGGATAGAATCTCAGAGCTTGAAGTTATGTCAGTAAAATGCCCAAAACCAAAGAACAAGGAGGAAAATAAAGTGAAAAAGAATACTAGAATATCCAAGAATTGTGAAAAAACTTTTATAAAAGGGAGAGCATAAACATAATAGAAATACCAGAAAAAGAGAGAGAGGAACTTTAAGAAGAAATATTTGAAATAAAAATCACTGAAAATTTCACCACGTTGATGTCAGGCACCAAACTGCAGATCCAGAAGGCTCACAGAACACCAAACAGGATAAACGAAAAGCAAACAAACACACAACAAAAACCACAAGAAAGCATATTATTTTCAAACTACAGAAAATCAGAGTAAGGAAAAATCTTGACAAAGCCAAAGGGGAAAAACACTTTACCTGTATAGCAGCAAATAAAAGAATTACATCTGACTTCTCCTCAGAAACCATGCAAGCAAGAAAAGACTGGAGTGGAATATTTAATAATTGGAAGAAAAAAATCCACCAATCAAAAATTCAGTACCATGTAAAATTATCTTTCAAAAGGGGTAATAAAGACTTTCTCAAATGAAAATTAGGGAGATTTATTACCAGTATACTTGCCTTTCAAGAAATGTTAAAAGTTCTTTACAGAGAGAGAGAAAATGATATAAATTAGAAAATTAGATCTATATAAAGTAAGGGAAAGTAGCAAAGAAAGAATAAGTGAGCATAAACTAAAAAATTATTTTCATATTCTTAAAGAACATAATAGATAATAGTTTTCCCCAAATAATAATATCAATGAACAAAAATCTGGTTCTTTAAAGATATCAATAAAATTGGTAGTTTTTTTGTTCAGTTAAGACAGAGAAAACACAAATGACTTAAATTAGAAATGAAAGATCCTATGGATATTAAAAGGATAATAAGGAATACTATGAAAACTCTGTGCTCACATTTTGATAACCTAATGGACCAATTCTTTAAACAGTGCAACCTGCCAAAACTCACAAGAATAAATAGACCATCTGAATTAGACTAGTTTTATTAAACAAATTGAATCAATAATTAATAATCTTCCAAAACAGAAAGCACCAGTCTCAGATGGATTAAGTGGTGAATTCTACCAAATGTTTAAGAAATAAATTACTCATATTCCAATCCTCTACAGTCTCTTTCAGAAGATAGAAGCAGAGAGAGTACCTCTTAACTCAGTCTATGAGGCCAACATTACAACAAGACAATACCTTAATATTAAAACTAGACAGAGGCATTAACAATAAAACTAAAGACCAATATCTCTCATGAACATAGATGCAGATGTCTTCAATAAAATATTAGCAAATCAAATCCAACAATGTATACAAAGAGTTATGTAACGAAACCAGTGGGATTTACCCCAGGTATGCAAGGCTGGTTCAACATTCAAAAATCAGTTAATGTAATCTGTCACATTAACAGGTTAAAGAAAAAGTATATGATTGTATCAATAAATTTAGAAAAAGCTAATAACATAATCCAACACCCATTTGTTATTAAAAAAAAAAACAAACCCCAAACATCCTCTCAGTAAACTAGGAATAGAGGGAACTTCCTCAACTTGGTAGAGAAAGTCTACAAAATACCTTTAGCTAATGTCATACTTAAAGGTGAAAACTAAGCGTTCTCATTCAGATCAGAAATAAGACAGTGATATCCCCTTCAACACTAATTTTCAACATCAGACTGGAAGTGCTAGCTAGTGCAATAAGACCAGATAAGGAAATAATAGGTATACAGATCAGGAAGAAGGAAATGAAACTCATTTGCAGATGACATGAGTGTCTGTAGAGGAAATATGATAGAATGAATTAACAACAAAAACTCCTGGAACTAGTAAGTGATTATGGTTTGTAGGATACAAGGTTAATAAACAAAAGTTCATTGCTTTCCTATATATCTGCAATGAACAAGTAGAATTTGAAATGAAAAAGAGTACCATTTACATTAGCACCCTAAAATATTAAATATTTAGTGATAAAGCTAACAATTATATACAAATCTGTACAAGGAAAACTACAAAACTCTGATGAAGTAATCAAAACTAAATGGAGATATATTTCATGTTCATAGATAGGAAAACTCAATATTGTCAAGGTGTCAGTTTTTTCCAACATGATCTGTAGATTCAATTCATTTCCCAGTCAAAATCCTATCAGTTGATAAACTGATTCAAAAGTTTATACAAACAGGTAAAAGACTCCGAATAGCCAATACAATATGGAAAGATAAAAACAAGTTGAAGGGCTAACGCTATTTGATTTCAAAAGTGAAGATAAAGCTACAATAATCAAGATAGTGTAGTATTGTTGTAAGACTAGAGAGATAGATAATGGAACAGAACAGAAAGCCCAGAGATAGACCCACATGAATAGTCAACTGATTTTTGGCAAAGGAGCAAAGGCAATATGACAGAAAAAAAAAGTTTTTTAGAAAATGGAACAGAACAACTGGACGTCAAATGAATGAGAGATGATACACCCTCCACAAAAAAGTTAAAATGGGTCACAGATCTAAATGTAAAATGCAAAACTATAAAACTTTTAGAAGAATATAGGAAATCTGGATGACTGGGTTTGGTGAAGACTTTTTAAATAAACGCCAAAGGTATAATCCATGAAATAAATGATAAACTTGATTAATTGAAATTAAAAATTTCTGCTTTGCAAAAGACACTATCAAGAGAATGAAAAGATAAACCTCAGACTGGGAGAAATGAAAGTATTTGTAATAGACACACCAGATAAAGGACTGTTACTTGAAATATGCAAAAGAAATCCTAAAACTCAACATTTAAAAATGAGCCAAAGACCTCACTGAGGAGATAGATATACAGATGAAAAGTAGGATAGGGAAAAATAATCCATGCCATATATCAGAGAACTACAAATTAAACCAACAAGGAGATGCCACAGGCATCTATTAAAATGGTCAAAATTCAGAACACTAACAGCACCAAATGCTGGTGAGGATATGAAGTAATAGGACCTGATTTTTTGCTGGTGGAAATGCAAAATGATACAGCCACTGTGGAAGACAGTTTAGTGGTTTCTTACAAAACTAAACATAGGCTTATCATATGATTCAGCAATCATGCTCCTTAGTATCTTGCCAAAGGAGTTGAGAATTTATGTTCACACAAAACCCTGCATATAGATATATATTGAAGGTTTTATTCATAATTGCCAAAACTTGGAAACAACTATGGTTTCCTTAACTAAATAGATACATAACCTATGATACATCCAGATAATGGAATATTATTCAGTGCTAAAAAGAAATGAGCTATCAGGCCATGAAAAGGTAAGGAGGAAACTTCATTACATACTACTGAATGAAAGAAGCCAGTCTGAAAAGACTATCCTGTTTGATCCCTACTATATGACATGTTGGAAAAGGCAGACCTACAGAGACACTAAAAAATGTCAGTGGTTGCCAAGGTTTAGTAGGAAGGAAAGGAGAATAGATGGAGCACAAAGGATTTTTACAGTAGTCCATCTATTCTGCATGATATAATACATGCCATTATGCTTTAAAAATACTCTGTATGACATTATAATGATGGATATACTGTATATCATTAGATATTTGTCCAAACTTATAAAATGTACAACACAAAGGGTGAACCCTAATGTAAACTATGGACTCTGAGTGATAATGATGTGTCAATGTAGGAACATCAGTTTTAATGGATGTACCACTCTTGTGGGGGATATTGGTAATAGGGGAGGCTATGCTTGTGTGGAGGCTGGGGGCATTTGGGAACTCTCTGAATCTTCTACTCAATTTTGTTGTGAACCTAAAACTCTTCTAAAAGTAAAATCTATTTAAAAAAAAAGAACTAGGGCATTTTTGCATTGGTAATTTAAAACTTAATAAGATATATCCCTTTTATACTGAAATGATTATGTTCTTGAATTTAGCAGAAGAAAATAGGGACTTCTGTTACAGATGTTAATCATAGACTTCTCTATGTAACAAAGTAAATAGTCTAAATACCTAACATTGAGGGACTGGAAATTGGTTAAATAAATGATGACATATCTATAATACTTCCCTTAAAAATATGATGTAAAAATATTCACTGATATATAACAATACTCACGGCTTGCTAATTAATTCAGCCAAGAAATGTTTATTGCCATAAAAGCTATATGTTTACTTAACAGGTACATTGCAGGAAGGGGATTGGCTATAATGTCACACAGTGGAGACATGATTAGTTTTAAAAGTTTTTTACAGTCTTTGTTAGAAGTGATTCATCCTTCCTTATTTATTCAACTATTCATTTAGTTCCCAAGTTCCTGGGTTTTTAAAGCATGTTTACAAACTATTTAAAAAATTTTTTCAGTTACAATTTACATTTAATATTATTTTGTGTTAGTTTCAGGAATATATCGTAGTGGTTAGACAATCATATTTTACCAAGTGTTCCCTCCAGTATTTCTAGTTCCCACCTGGTACCATGCATGGTTATTGCAATATTATGGACTCTGGTCCCTGTGCTGTGCTTTATATCGCCATGACTATTTTTTAACCACCAATCTGTACTTCTCTATCCCTTTATTTGTTTCACCTTGGCCCTAATCCCCCTCCTTCCCTCTGGCAACCATCAGTCTGTTCTCTGTGTCTCTGAGTCTGTTTCTGTTTTGTTTGTTTATAATGTCAGAAACTCTTTGACAATCTCTCCATGAAGGTGAATTCCAGTTTACTTTCCCCATGAATGTGGGCTGATTCCAAGGACTCATTTCTAATAAATAAATTGTGGTAGCAGTGATGCTATGTACTTCCAAGGCTAAGTCATAAAAGGTAATGTAGTACCTTGGAAAACCTAACTTGATATGTAAGAAATCCAACTCACCTGAAGCTACCATGCTGGAGACACCATGAGGACAAAAGCACATGGGAAAATAGGAGATGCCTGAGGACACACACCTAGTTGTCCAGCCCCAGCTCTTTGTCTCCCAGCTGAGGCATTAGGCAGGTACACAAGGGAGTCTTCACATGATGCCAGCCCCAGCTTTGAGCCACCTGCCCTGGCTGACACTGAGTAGAACAAAGACAAACTGTCCCCATCGACCCCTGCTCAAATTGCAGATTTGTGAGCAAAATGCTGTTTTGAAAGCCACTAAGTTTGGAGGTGATTTGTTATTCAGACTTAGATGACTAGGATAAAGTTTTACCTGCCAGACAGGTTCCAATCATATGCACAAATCTATACAATCTCTCTCTCAAGACACTAGAAGCCCATAAAACAAAAACATGTTGTTAAGATTATTTTTGGGTGGTAAAATTATGTAGAATTTTTGGCTATTTCTTTGTGTTTTCCTATGATGTACAGATTATCTGGTATTGATAATAACATTTATCCTGTCATTAGAGAGTAAATGATGAATGGATAGCTGAATAAACAAATAGAAAAGGATAAATCACTTCTTCAAAGGCCAAGATAATCTTCTAACCATAATTACCTGTTTATAGGGTGATACAGCATAGGCCATCTCATTCTTGAAATATGCTCATTAAAATGCACATCTATGACATCCATAGTGCGCTGAGCTCACTGGTTGCTTAGGTGCTGCATTCTCAACATAGGCAACATGATTGGGAGGAGAGAGACACAACTCCATGTGGCTATCTAGTAAATTGTATCCACTGGAACTGCCATCAAACCCACTTTTATCAATATTTACGTGTTTTGAAAAAATAGCTGGAGTGTCTCGGTTCTGGGTACTATTTATAATCATGTTCTTTATTTTTCATATGATGACTCATGGAAAAGAGAAGTCCACAAACCTCAGATGGAAGTCTACAGTGCTTTCCCCAAAGTGCAAATGCCAGGAGAAGACTGCTGGGAAGATAATCATTAGCCTGCTTTATATGCATTTCAGATGCTCCTTGCATAGAGGGGAAAATATGAAAATAGCTGTAGCTTCTTGGCTGTTTGGGCAACGATCATGCAGAGTGTTTGGTTGGTGATGACATTTGCTTTCTATTTCCACATCAAATAAGGCAGTCAAACATGTTGGGGAAGCTGCTCTTAGCAAAGAATAATTAACATTTTCGTCCCCAGGGAAAGATGTCATGGACAAAATAGGCCTGGATTTAGTCTAGAAACATCAGGCTATTCTTGTAGTAACCTGTGAAAGTGTGTTGCATCTTATTACTGTGCTAGGATGAAGGCCAAAAGTAGACAAACAAGAGTACAAAATTTATCTTTGCTTTCAGAACCCTGGAATATGTCCATTTTAATAATGTTTGAGGCAAGGGAGAGCTGTTTCCCAGCCCAGCTATAAATAGCTTGGTCTTTAGTTCAAATTCTAGCTGCAGAAGATCTCTGGGCATCCTCTGACCAGCTGTACCCACCCTCTCTATCACAGCAGTGAGTTTTCTCCCTTTCATTTCCTTGTGATGTGACAATGTTGGCTGTAATGTGACATCAAATGCTCTAGGGAATGACAGTATTCATTTTCACTCATTTAGTGATTACTATGTGCCGAACACTGCTTCACACATACTAAATCCTTACTTAATTTTCCCACTAGCCCTGTGAGGTAGAAAACACCTGTATCCCCATTTTAAAGGATAGGAAAGTAAAGCAATGAGAGAATACTGCCTAAGATCACCCAGCCAGTCTGTGCAAGAGATAGTATTATAAACATAGAAGTAACAAATACACTATCATATTTTCAGTACTTATTTTGAAGCAGGCTCTGTGTTGAACACTTTATGTGTATTAAAGAAAATTATCCAAACTTTGGAAATAAGGCAAAATGATGACTACATGTCTTTTCATGCTTGGAGCATTGTCTAACAGTACCCCCAAGGATTACCTAATTCACTAGCAATGCATCTGTGTTTGACTGTTTACTATTGATTCAGGCCCAGGTGGAATTAGATGCCAACTTGTAGCACATGGATACATTTCAAATAATTTTGGGGTAGTGGAGATGCCAATAATTTCTACAGAAGAGATAACCCCAAGTGCTAAATTTTATTACCCAATAGGATAATCACCAGTTTTATAAATAATCTGGCAATTATATTCCATCACTTTTTTTCATTTATTATGCAAATTAGTCTTTCCCATACTCCTTTAAATTAGCTTTGTCATCCTGCTGGTTTCCTCATTAATAAGTTAAATAACTCTTTACCTTATGTTTTCCATGGTTGGGGGGATAATCATGTCTTTAACACTGTGAGAACTAAACTGTTGAACTCCTACAGAATCATTTGAAGTAGACGAGAACCTGAGGACCCAATAGGTCAAATAACCACCCACAGTTTCACATGAATAGGGAGAGGAGCTGCAATGTAGACATAGGGCTGCCTGATTCCATAGACTATGTTTTAATCAATGTGCTCAAGCTACCCATGTGCTGAGTCATAAAGGGCAGGACCTTGTTCTATTCATTTATATAAAAGCCAAAATAAATTTTTGTACCAAAATAAATTTAAAAAATAACCTCAAACATTATTGGAATAAGAGGGTGTATAAAATTTAAAAAGCAGTAAAAAAATTTTCAAACTCCAGATGTGATCTAAAGATACGTCTTTGAAGCTCTCATTTCTGCTAAGGCTTCTGATGTTCTAAAGGTCAGAGTTTTCTTTAAAATTATTTGGAGTTGAGAAAGTTAGTCATGGTCAGCATAATGGTCTAATTAAGATAATGTACTTACTTAGTTCTTATTAAGGATAAGAATTCTGTGGTCACTAACTCCTTGCTTGGAGAGTCCTTACTTTTGATTCCATACTTGTAACAAGTTTTCTGTTAGAAAGTTAGGATGTTTTCTTTTATTTTTCATCTTTGGTTTTTTCTTTTTATTTTTTATCTTTCACCTGGCAATTGTTCTCTCCTAGGTGCTTTCGAATCCATTGTTAGTTGCCTGTTGAATTACTGTCCTTAGAGTCCATATGCTAGAATAATCTGAAGTGTTGTTAAAAATTCAGAGTCTTGGGTTTTGCCTCAGTTGTTTTGAATCACAATGACAGGGGCCACGAATCTGAATTTTTAAAAAGTCCTAGATGATTCTTACACTCAATAACTTGTTTGGTTAAAATTCTAAAGACCTAGGTTCTAGTCCTTTAGCTTTTGTAAGAATTACTGCTCAATTCTAAGTTCCAAATTTCTCATTTATTTATAGTAGGAATGATAGCATTTGCCACACAGACAGTGGATGGCTATAGCTTGAAATGAAAGATGCTGATCAAACTTCTGTGAAAGTTGGTAGAGTATAGAACCTGAAATCTCTTAGGAAGAAGTTACTGGGGGTCAGTCTCTGGTCACTCTGGAAGGCAGAACTGAATTGCTGGGTTTAGAAAAAGGAGTTCGCAGGAAATGATGCCACAAACTGTTCTTATAACCAAGCCATTAGAGGAATTCAACAGAATATTTTTACTGGTAGGAGAAAAAAATAGACTTGAATCCAGATCAATAGGATTATGAAATCTAAAGATACAACTAGCCTAAAAATGAAAGGATGGTGTGCATTTTTTAAAAGATTTTATTTATTATTTTTAGAGAGAGGCAGAGAGGGAGAGAAACATTAATGCATGGTTGCCTTTCACCTGCCTCCAGCTACAGAGCTGGCTGGAGACCTGGCTTGCAACCTAGTTATGTGCCCTGGCTAGGAATTGAACCAGCGACCTTTGGGTTTACAGGCTAGCGCCTGATCCACTGTGCCCCCAGCCAGGTCTGGTGTGCATTTTTTAACACCAAATAGGCATCATTTTTTTCCGCACCAATTCTCTCAAACCAGCAGGGTGTCCAACAGTTCAATTCTTTTCCGACACCATTTAACTGGAGTTAGCATCAGATCCCACAAGTTAATGGGCTTAGTCCCACAAGACTGCTTGCACTTCAAACATCAGCTGCAAGTATGGTTCCCAGGCAACCCACACTTTGGCCCAGCTAACAATAAACTCGGGCTTCCAACAAACACCTCACTATCATCTCACATTTGATAAATGTCTGAGGACAGCTCAAGGACTCAAGGTAGTGTCCTACTTCTTACTGTTCTTTATTATATAGGAATAAACAAACTCAGAGAAAGAGGTGCATAGACCAGGGTCTAGAAAAGTCCCATGCACAGGAGCCTATGTTCCCATAGAGACGGATGTACCATTCTTCTGACACGTGGATGGATTCACCAACTCAGAAGCTCAACAAACCCCAAATTTAGGGGTTTTCTGGAGGTTTCATTATGTAGGCACAATTGGTTAATTTATTGGCTATAGCGGTTAAACTCAATTTCCAGCTCCATCCTCCTCCCCAAAGGTGGGGGATTAGGGATGATAGTTCTGTGGTTGGATTTTCTGACAATCAGCCCTGATGTTGAAGCTTTGTGCCACCCCTTCAACCTGAATCATCTCATTAGCATATAAAAGACAGTGAATTACAGGGATTTCCAGAGTTTTGTGCCAGACACTAGAGACAAAGACCAAATATTTTTTTATTACACTACAGGTAGAAAAAGATTTCCCATGTAAACAACAACTATAAGAGAGCCAGAGTATGCATACTAAGATGAGATAACAACTTTATAAGATAAAAATATTGCAGAAGACAAAAAGGGACACACTAATTCCTCAATGTCTTGTGAAGTGGAACTGGTGGATGAGAAAGGGAAGATCAGAAGTTAAGATCCTTTCTGAGCCCTCTAGGATTGGTTCAGGAATTACGGCAGGCCTTAATATGAGCAGGTTCCATGAGGATAAAGAAGTTCCAGGAATTTGAGCTGAGGAAGACCAGAGTGGCTGCAGACCTTTCTTTCCTCTAATTCTGTTCCTCACAGACCTCTCAGTTTAACCTTTAACTTTTATTGTGGCCTCCCTATGAACCCTCAGTGGAAATGATTTCAAGATTAGGCTGAGTCCTAGAAAAATAAATGAGCATTTTATATCTTATTAGGAGTAAGAGTGAGAGAATATAAATTACTTGGTAGGGGGGTAATTCAATTTAATGGTTGAATGGAATGTGTGCCTCCAAGAGGACTCGGCTAAGAAAAAGAAATGATGAACAATTGTAAAAGAATGGGAGAAAAGCACTTGAGAAAATGAAAGATGTTTTAATATAGCTTATGAAGGGCAAATCCTTCAATTCTTTTGCTATCTTAATGACCTAGTGATAATAAAACCAAAGGATTTATAAATCTTCCAAAAAGACAGTTTTATAGTGACTAGGTGGGTGGGTGGGTGACAGTATATAATCTCATGGGTCTACCATAGCACTACCAAATTGTATTTATTTAGCATTAACACATAAGATAAAATGATGACTTTTACTCTTTACAAATAGGTGCAGTTCTTGCTTGTTGAGATTATTCTACTTAAATTTATTTTATGAATTGAGTCATTCCTAAATTCTTACAAGAATTGTATAAAAAATAACCATTTGTTGATTCATTTATAACTTTGAAGCAGCAGTCTTAATGAAACTATTTTGACTCTTAAGTCATGAGTAAGGTAAATTTTGAAATGCGCCAATTTTGGCATTTTTCTGTAAGAAAGAAGAAACTAGAACCCATACCAGAGAAATTAATTGTACATTTGAAAATCTGTTGATCGTAATGTAATCTGGGTTTTTCTTATCAGGGAATTATGTTATTTTTGAAGCACAACTTTAATGTCTTTTATTGGGAGTTCACATCAACTTATTTCCATTATACAGACTGAGAAATAATTACATTTAGAATCCCTATTATCTATATTATCATTTGAGGGGGCAATAGGCTAATTTAGGGGGACAAATCCCTGGCACTTGACTTCTGAAATGTTATGTAAAGCTCAATGATTTAGAGGCCACCTTGATTAAATTAATTACTTAATTAACAATTAATTTTAAAATAACTGAGTTAAATTGTTTCTGTCTCAGTTATTCCTGCAGTGAGAAGGGTTTAGGCTGTGAAACAGTTAAAGTATGTGCATAACATACTGAGTAAATTTCACCTCATAAACCTCTTTGCTATTTGCAAGGTAAAGTCACTCTGAGAAGGAATGTTAACCCTTGAGGGCTCTAGGTCATGTGGCCCCACCCTTCTACCTTAGGGAGGAGGAGGGTTGGGGGTGCTTTGGCCTCTCCCTTTCCTTCCACCCCCACATTCATCTGGCCCCAAATTCTGACCATTTTACTTTCTAAATAGTTCTCAAATTTGATTTTTCTTCTCTTTCCCTACTTCCATTGTTCATTCATGGTGTTACCAGATTTAACCTGGAAAACTGGTTTTATTTTCTTTTCACTCCCTTTTAGATCTATCCTTCACAAATTCAGTTATTTAAAAAGCAAATCATAAAGATACTCAGTATCATTAGTCATTAAGGAAATGCAAATCAAAACCACAATAAGATACCACCTTATACTGAGTAGGCTAGCTATAACACACACACACACACACACACACACACACCCCTAAAACCAACACTGACAATAAAAGAATACAGCAAGTGTTGGCAAAGATGTGACGAGATTGGAATCTTCATACATTGTTGGTGGGAATGTAAAATGGTGATGCTGCTGTGGAAAACAGGTTGGTGGTTTCTTAAAATGTTAAACACAGTTACATGACCTACAATTCTGCTCTTAAGAAGAGCCAATAGAACTGAAAACAGGCACTCACATAGTAACACTATTTACCTTAGCTAAGAGTGGAAACAAGTTGTTCTTCAAGGGATGGATGGATATATAAAATGTGGGATATTCATAGAATGCACATGTATTCAGCCATAAAAAAAGAATGAAGTACTGACAAGAGCTACAACCTTGAAAACATTATGGTCAGTGTAAGAAACAAACCACAAAAGGCCACATATTATATGATTCTACTTATATGAAATATCTGGTATAGAGAGAGACAAAAAGTAGGTCATTGATTGCCAGGAGTTGGGTCAGAGGGTAGTGACTGCTTAATGGATACAGGGTTTTCTTTTGAGCTGATTGAAATGTTTCTGAACTTAATATATTAGATAGCAGTTGTACGAGATTACGAATATACTAAAAGCTACTGAGTTATACACTTTTTAAAAGTAGACTTAGGTTATGTGAATTTCACCTCAATTAAAAATTGTTTTAAAAAGTAGATGAGAAAGGCAGAAAAGGAATTAATAGCAATACAACGTGAAAAGGACTCAACACGGCTGTGCCAACTTTGAAGACAGGAGGGTCGTGAGCCAAGGATTCTAGAAGCTGGAAAAGGCAAAGAAATGGCTTTTCCTTCAGATCTCCAGAAGAGAATTCTGCACTGCCAACACCTGAATTTTAGCCTGGAGAGACCTGTGTCAGACATAGGACCCAGGGAACTATGCAGTAGTATATTTGTGTTGTTTAAGTTGCTAAAATAATTCTTAGCATATAAGCCTTCCTCCCAAAGCTGTTCCAAGATGCTTCATTGCTATTAGGAGACAATGCAAATTCTTCATTGTGGAAGGTAACCTGCACTGGGGTTGGGACCAACCAGCCTTCCCAGAAGCCCCATCCATCACCCCCACTGCTAGTGCCACCCGCTCAGTGCTGCCCGTACTCCCAGCACCCTGGCTGGATGTGTCCACCCTGCAAGACTCAGCTCAGACTGTTCCCTCCAGGCCGTGTGAAGTTCTTTCCCTTGGTGCCTCCACAGGACCTTGGCTTTGTGCTGTCCTTGTGATGGCGTCCTTTGTCTGATGCGCTGATCATGTACGACTGATGTCAAGGCACACTTTAAGCCCCAAGACTTATATAGTGTGCTTCCCTGAATTCCTGCAAAGGGTAGTGCTTATAAAAGTTTGTTGAATTCATAAATGAACCAAATCTAGTCCAGATTGGTGAAGTGGCTTATAGGAAGTTATTAACACAGCGGGAGCGAGCTGTCTTCCCAGGTTGTGCTGTTACAATCTGCCTGTAAAGCAAGGAGAACTTGCCTGTAATTGTATTATATCAGATATTTCTATGAAAGACCTATTGTTCCTGGACCAGGATAATTGAGGAAAGTACCACTTTTTCTTCCTGTATTTTCTCGTTCCCAGTTCACCGTGTAATCAAGCCCTTGATACTCTTTTGGTTTAGAGGAAGTTCTTGTTATTGTGCCGGAAGCAGAAGTTTTCAGTAAGATATTTCTCTTCCTGGCTTTTGTTTTCCTAAAGCCTCAGCTTTGACAAATTCCTGTGAAGCTCTTTTAAGGACAATCAGAGGAGGAGAGATTCATTTCCTTACATCAAATAAAAAGGTCAAAGAAGAGAAGTGGGGTGTGAGAGGTAGTTTGTACATTTTAGGCACTGGACGAGGGTCATAGTGCAGAAGCAAAGAGATGCCTGTTCAAGGAAGCACTTGCACTATGGCCTCGCCAGTGAGGACATCAGGGGAACAGGGAAAACTGCAGGTAGTTCCCCCCAGTTCTCATGCACTACCTTGCCTTTTGGATTCTGGCTTGATGGCATGCTGAGAAGGGGCTTTGGAGGGATGGGTGCCCTACCAATTAGCAGGAAAGGGGCTAGGAGTTGGATTCAGTTTAATGTAAGGTAAACCATTTTAAAATAAGTATTCTTGCATCTTTGAATTTGTGGACTAAGATTCATAGTTGCTTCAACATGGTTAAATGGAATAAAAGTATCAAGCTACAAGGAAGGTGGTTTAAGAGATTGGCTTGCTTTCTAATATCTCTTCTGGCAACCTGCTTCAGTGTCTGAAATGATCACATCTTAGCTTTTTGACAATTATTATTTTCATAAAATCACTGAAGGGAGGTGGCTGTGCTGGAAGGACCATTAACAAGGAAGCCAAAGACCTGAACCATTTCCCAAGACCTGGGGATGAGATAATGAAGGAGGTATTTTACCTTGTATGCTAACCTTTACAGTGTCTGTCTCAGGCTGCCTTTCTCTGCTCCCCTCAAGAAAAGCTCAGGTTTGTCAGACTTGTCCTGCCCTTATCAAGATCTCTGGGAGGAACCAGGACAAGTTTCTGGAGACCTGCTCTGCCTTTAGGTTCCTGGGTTAGGGGGCCAGGAGGAATGAATGTGACATCACATTTTTCACAGATATTGACCCTGTAGTATAGAGTAATTGATTGGCTCATCCAGTCACCTATGAAAACAGGGCTCAAGAGAATGGTGGTCAGGAGGGAGTTTTGACTAATTGGGAGGCAGAGGAAGGAAGTTGCTGGAAAGGTTAGGACTGTGGGTACTGCTGAGGCAGCGGTTGAGGATGGTGTGGGGAAATGTTTGGCTATACACAAGATCTCACATTTCACATAAAAGAGAAGTATTTTGGAATAACCAATGGTGAATTAGAAGGGAGAACTTGAGCACTCTAAATGCAGTTCTATTTAGGGCAAAAAGTATGGTATTAATCACCAACATACTAAAAATTTAATGGTACTACTATCATACACAAGATCATATATAATAAGCTTACCAGCTCTTATGGGTGTGGCCTGCATACTGCCCTAGTGGTGATAAACTTGACTGCTTGTCAAATCAGATGCTTTTGTTAGCTCCTCCTTTTGTAGTTCTGTATCTGCGTCATCAGGAATAATTTGCATGTAGGTCACAGATTCATATCTGTTGCTGAAGTCAAATTACTGGCAAAGAAGACTGGACAAGGCCTAGCTTTTGCATAGTGCCATTGTAAGGGTGGGGCTGTCAGAGTCTGAAAATCAGTCATCACCTGGGATTTGACAAGCTGACGGGCTGGAACTGAAGCCCCAATTTGGAGTCAGTTCGTCACTTTCGGCTGTATGAAAAGACAACGTAGGTTCTCAGCTGACAATTGACAAAATCCTCCTCACTTCACTAGAAGGTGGCTCTTTTTTAATTTGGGGATGATCCCAGTCAAAATTGACTAAAGGGAAAGTATGATTATGATTGCCTTAGCAACTTTCTTTGGTAACTTATGTTGGGTGAAGGTTAATGTGATACCAAATAGATTAAATAGTCCTACTGCAAATTTTGTAAAAATAGAAATGAAATTTTCATGAATCTCTTTGTTACTGGGGCCATGGGTCCATGCTATCCCAAAATAAACATTTCAAGGATAAAGTGAAATAGTATTCCTGGGACTCTAATTGCTCCACTTTGAAGTAACAGTCATGTAATCTCTCGCTTCCTCTCCATCAGGTGGGTTTTAGTTAAGTGGACGGAGAGAGAGAGCTCATTTCTGCTTGGGCAGAGATCCATGGACCAGATGGCAGGTGATACTTGGATTCAGGTGTTTATTCTGTTCGCTCATTTTCCCCCCTCTTAAGTCACAATAGGCAGAGATATATAGTAAATATTAACTTCATAAACTTGACCATATAAAAATGTAAAACATATATTCTTGCCAAAAGTGAAATTAAAAGACAAATGACAAGCTAGACACAGTACTGCAACTTATAAAACAAACAAAGACCTAATTTCCCAAGTGGTCGTTATTATTCACAGTCGTTATGTTCTATAAAGTCACTTTGAATCACTGAATTAGCAAATACTGAACCATTGCTCCTAGGGGAAATACAGTGTAATTTCCTATGATCCTTTGGTACCAACATTTTTGACAACCAATCAATACATAACCTCATTTTATGTGTGTTTCTGTTTAAACATATACCTTATTTAATATATATTATTAAATAATTAACACAACTCACAGCCAACAGCACCATAAATCATGCCTTAACAAAACTTAAGTACACATATTTTCTCCATAAGGCATATCACAGCCTTCTTGCTCTTAGGGACGCTAGACAGCACTTCAGTAGTGTGTTTGTGGAGCCATTTTAACCAGCCAAATCACTAATAAAAAACACACATGTGGCAAATGTGGCACTAAGTAGACCATGAAAAGAACTCTTGTTTACAGTGCAAAAGCTGAAACAAGGAGGCAGAGCGCAGCCTTGTTTGAACTCCCCTGGGAACCTGCATGTTGAAGGACTCATGTTTTTCACCTCGTTCTGTATATCTGTGAATGACCATGAAAGCATGGTGAGTGTTTGCCAGTTACTAATATATTTTAGCAAGTGGGTGAATTCACAAACGTGAGGATCTGTTGTATAAGTAAAAATCAGTAAGAAAAAGCAGGAAAAGGGCAAAGGCAATGAATGGACAGTTCTTAGAATAGGAAACACAAATGACTCCTAAATATATGAAAAGATGCACAATCTCTCTCATATTAAGAGAAATGCCAGTTAAATCAAAATTGCATTAAGATGTCATTTTAAAACCTACCAGATCAGTGAAGATAGAAAATATTGTTAAAATATCATTTTGGAGAGGTCATGGGAAAATAAGCACTCCACTCTTGTATTTTGTCTATGGGAATGTAAAATTATAGGATATTCTAAATCACATGTCCTTTCACCTGGTAATTCCATTTCGAGAACTTCATTCTATAGATGTATTTAGGTCCATGCAAAATGACATATATAAAACATTATTTTCCCTGTAGCCTTGTTTATAAAGGTAAAAGTCTTGATAACAATCTAAATGTCCATAATAACTTTCTGGTTAAAGGAATGATGATACAGATACCTCAAGAACATATGTTATTCAGCTTTATAAACGAATGAGAAAGCTCAAAGATACATTGAGAGTATATAGTATCTTACCAAAGTGTGTGTACAGTCTAAATGGCATAAAAAGTTTAGCATTGTAACTTCCAGTTTATTTAATATGCATATTATGTGACTGCATCTGTGTACTTGATACTGGAACACCCTTTTTTGCATCCTCTCCTCCTCTAAGCTTACAGTTTTTACTTTTTGGTTGGGTTGAGGGGAAGGTGGGAGACTGATAAGTGTGAATTCTCTTGCCTTAGCTTACTTATCTACCTATTATCTACATTCATCTATATCGTACCTATATTCAATTCTTTCTGCTGAATAGTGTCTTTAAATATAAAAAAAAATTAGGTTATGCATCCTCCACCTTGTAGGCTAGGCATTGATATAAATAGAATAATACACTATAGACTCTTACTTCTGCCTACTTTTACTCAGCACGGAGTTAGTGTATTAGTTTATAATGTTGAATGTATTGGCTTTTTCTTTCTTTCTTTTCTTTTCTTTTTTACTGTGAAGAACTAAATACTTGGTTTATAAGGATATGGATATATCCTATTTTGATTATGCATTCAGCTTTGATGGGCATTTGTTTTTAAAACCCTGTTTTGATGTTTTCTCACCAAATTTTGTTCGTAGTTCCACATGTTAATTGTTTCATGTTCTTCAACTTAAATTTCATTCAACTTTGTCATTTACTGTGCTACTTGGATATATAGTTTCTCTACAATGTTGGAAAACAAAATATGATTTAAAGTATATTAAGGATATGTATACTTAAGTGGAATTACTTAGGAATTCTTTAAAAAATTGACTTCTTAACAATTTTCCCAAAGGGAATTGCTTCTAATGTGTAATCTTTTCCTCCAGAAGTCATTTTTTATCTCCAGGTCATTTTGTCACCTTGATGGCAGCAATGATGAAAATTTCTGTACACGTGCATGTGAAATTTAAATAGACTGGAATTTCTCTGACAAAGCACTTCCTTGATTCAAGCAAACAGTAAGATTTGAAGGTATTTCAGTTATAAAAGTTGGTAAATGAAATATAGGGTTTTCTGTTACCCATTTGGAATTTAAGCTCTTTGAGACTTAAAATGACGGACAGGGGGATAAGATGGCGACAGAGTAGAGAGCAGTGCTGATGGTGTTCTCGAGTACCAGAGCAGCTAGAGGACAAGATAGAGAGCGTGAGACGTCTTCAGGACCCTAAGAATTGGAGAGGTCAGCATCTGGACACAGGGGAGCACAGCCCAGAGGCAGAGGAGATAAGCAGGACAGTAGCCCACAGGCCCAGAATACAACCAGACAGCCCAAATAAAGGACACACCAAGAACAGCAAGTGGAGAAAATCTGGGAGATGGCAACATTGAAATCCACAAATCTCCTATCACAGAAGGGTGCTCAACTAAGGCAAGGAAGCAAAGCAGGTTAACCCAAGGAAAGAACAAAAATAAATAAATACATAAAGAGCAAGCAAGAACAGACACCCAAAATGGGGAAAAAAAGAATCAGTCCATCACCAAAAGGAAAGGAAGAATCCCCAGAAAGAACACAAAATGAAACAGAGGCACCTGGAATATCAGATAAGGAATTCAAAAGAATGATGATAGAGAAGCTCAGTGAGCTCAGCCACATCAAAGAAAACTATAAACAACTTCAGGAGAACTACAAAGAACTCCAGGGAAATTACAAAGAACTCCAGGGAAGTTACAAGGAACTTACTAAGAACTACAACAGCATGAAAAAAAAAAACAAAAAAAAAAACCATGGAAACTATCAATAAGTGCCAGGAGGAAATGAAGAATACAATTTCTGAATTGAAGAATACAGTAGAAGGAATCAACAGTAGGCTAGAGGAAGCAGAGGACTGGATCAGCGAGTTGGGGGATAGTGTGGACAAATACTCCAAGACAGTACAAGAGAATGAAAAAAGGCTGAATAAGACTGAAGAGGGGTTAAGAGACATGTTGCAGGACAACAAGAAATGTAACAACATCCATATCATAGGGATACCAGATGGAGAAGGGAAACAAGGAATGGAAAACCTGTTCAAAAAATTCATGATAGAAAACTTACCTAACATGACGAGTGAAAACATTAATCAAGTTCAGGAAGCACAGAGGGTCCCAATGAGGATCAACCCAAACAGACCAACACCAAGGCACATTATTATTAAAATGCCTAATTTCAGAGACAAAGAGAGAATCCTAAAAGCATCAAGAGAGAAAAGACAAATAACATACAAAGGGGCTCCAATAAGGCTATCAAATGATTATTCAACAGAAACAATTCAAGCCAGAAGGGAATGGCAAAAAGTATTTCAAGTCATGGTAAACAAAGGCCTGCAACCAAGAATACTCTACCCAGCAAGGCTCTCATTCAAGATAGAA